>QEOT01007583.1:6189-36700 GCA_003123785.1 Pterocarya stenoptera
TAAGTGCATCAGAAAAAAATCTGGACTGACATATAAAAGTACTGATAAGTAACCTGCAAAATCATAAGAGACAAAAATAATAGAGACAAAACATTAACACACACACACACAGAGACACAACACGGGATCAAAACGCACAGCATGAATTGAAGAAAAAACGGAAGAAAAAAAGGAACAACAAGTTACTGTTCATTACTGTAGCAACTCTATAGCCACTTATATAATAGTAAAGATATATATTCGGTTAGAATGTTAATTGTGTCTCAACAAAAGGAAAAAGAAGACATAAATGATTTTTTTTTTCTTTTCTTTTCTTTTTAATAAGGAGGACAGAATCTCCAAGCTTTAAAAGAACTTCTCATCTATGGTGGAGAAAAATCGTGACAACAAGGATTCTAAAATTCAAAGGAAGACCACCATTACACTAAAAAATTAAACACTCTAGTTATTGATTCTCAAATAAGGAAGATCTAACTTATCTGTTTTAAGGAATAAAAGGAAGGGAAGATCAGAAAAATATTAGAAAATGTTAAAGGGCTTTATGGGTCTCGAAAAGTTAAAATATGGTGTTGATAATTTATGGTCAAAATTTTGGAGAATATTTTTATGAGCATCTGTAGCTTAATAATTTAATGGAATAAATTCGCTATATATACATATATATATATATATATCTTCCATTATTAATCCTATATATATTGGATACAGATGAAGTCAACTTAGCCACCGAAGAAGACGGTATAAATCCAAAGAAACTAGTTGTTTGAAGATGAGTTGTAAAATAGTTATAAAGGAGTTGTTATATATAAGTATATCATTACTTAACTAGTAATGTACCAGTAAATACATCCGATTTATAAATAAGATTTTTCTTTGCCAGTAGATATTAAGGCTGTGTTTGAGATCACTACACTAGTATTTAATATTTTATTATTATTTTTACGTACTTTTCATTATTTTTTTAATACTATTCACTATTATTGAATACTTTATTACCATTTTATTATTATTATTATTCACAGATCATCTGAGATCATCACTACCCAAACGAGGCTTCTCCATATTTAAAAGTTGTTTTCGCAGCTCACAGATCACCTCACCTCACTTTTTTAATATTTTATGATCTTTTGTTTTTGCAGATAAGTTGATATGAAAATTGAATAAAATATTGTTAGAATATATATATTTAATATTATTTTTGTTTTGAAATTTGAAAATTTTAAATTTTTTATTTTATTTTATGTAAAAATTTAAAAAAATTGTAATGATTAGATAAAAAGAGATGAATTAAATTGTGAAAACAAACGAAGTTTTTCCGTATTTAAAAGTTCCTTTAAACTTGGAAACTCCGTATTTAAAAGTTCCTAGCTGACACTTCTTCCTTGATCAGCTTCTCCGATTTTGTCCTCCAAGTCTTATTTTGATTTACACGAAATTAATTACTAATATTAATACCAAAACAAAATTACATTTCCTTTTCAATTAATAGAATCGAATCCTTTTTTTTTTTTTTTATCCAAATCAAATCCTGAATAATTAATGCAAACAAAAAACAGCCAATACAAAATAGATAAGACGAAGAAAAACAACAAAAAAACAAACCAAGAAAGCTACATAGAATAAAAGGTTGCCCGGCATTTGCTGTCATCCGAGGCTGCGAACAAATTATAATTAGCATTTGATAGGTAATAAGAAAAGATATTTATTTGCATGGAATCTTTGAACGGCCCGCTACTCCTCTAGCTAGGTGAGATATATTAATACTATCATCAACGGTAACATAAAAATTAATACAACCATTATGGATATTTATTAATAATTTACATTTTAATCAATATCGTATTATTATTATTATTATTATTTATTCTTGTGCTTGCCTAAATCATATTTGTCAGATCAAGTAGTACAAGCCCTCGAATCTTTTTCCAACCCCACTTTTATCTTTATTTTTTATTTTTAATATTCCCGGCCAAAGGAATTCTGGAATCAATGCTGTGGTTTGAGGGCCGGGTAGCTTTGAAAAGTGAGATGAGAATTTTTAGTTTTAGATGGAAGTTTAAAATATTATTTTTTAATATTATTATTGTTTTGGTATTTGAAAAAGTTGAATTAAGATTTGAAAAAATTGAATTATTTATTATATTTTATGTGAAAATTTAAAAAGATTATAATGATAACATGAGATAAGAAAATAATTTTATATCTTGTCTTTACCTCCAAACCTGCCAGTGTTTTAGACGGAAAGCTTGATTCCTCGGTTAATTTTCAGCCCATTGATGATGACAAAAAGAATATTTGCCTGTGTTTTTCAGTCCCATATCAGTTCAAGGTGTTGTTCGTGAATTCAAATTGTTCCGCTGTGGGATTGCGACGTAACATTCATGAATATGGATTTTCCACGGTTACATTAATCTTATCGTTTTGGGGTCGATTAATATAATATAAATTAATTAATTAGAGGTACTGGCGTTTATAAAAAAGAACGGCCACCATTTATTTTATTTATTTATTATTTGTTTTTTCTCGAAAATTAATGCTTCATGCATGCATGCAGTATGCTAGCTACATCATGCCGATCCAATCGATCGATGATCTCTTGCCTTTAATTCTATTTCGAAATTAATCTCTAAACACACACACATATATATCCTAGCTTAAAGTACTCTCTTTTAACTTCTACTCAAGTTTCATGTACGTGAACCAATTGAAAATGTTGGAAGAATTTCATGTTAGCTTGAGATCAGTAAGAAGTTGTACGTATACTTACTTATGACACAGTCTAATTAACGACAGTTTAGTCTATATAAAAGAAGACAAATTAATGACAGTTTGCAATTCATTCCTTTGGTTGGTGTTTAGCCCAAAGCTTGGTGGTTGTGGAGATCATGCGCGCGTTGATAAGGACAATGCCTAGCTAGCTGTAAAGGGGCAAATAATTGCCCCCACAAGCATTTGAGACTTTTTTTTTTTTTTTTGTCCTTTTCGGCCAAACCCTAATTCATTTGAGATTATCATATCAAGTAACCAGAACTTGAGAACCCTATTCTATGTCCTAATCAGCTGAAATTTCAAAGGTACTATATATATATATATATATATATATAGAAACAAACACATTCTGAATCTCAAACGTCAATATATAAATATATATATTCATATAAAGGGCATCAAAGTTGTACCTTTCCCACTTATAATTATGCCTTTTAATTTTTCTCCTATAGATTGTACATAACTTTATCAGGCTTTCACATAAATGCAATTCTAAGGGAATTCAATGTTTTGGACTGTACAGGGAACGTTAGAAGTTCTCTCATACATGTAGTGTGAGTTTTTAGAATGATAAATTTTATATAAAAGTTTTACACCACACACCTCTACGCATTAGTGATCTTATATATAATTAGTTGGACATGATTACCGTAGCATACAATTAAGGCCAGCGACCTTTAAAAACAATGAAAGGATATTACAACTTGCCTTTCGAATGGGGTTGCTAGCTAGCTGCATGCTGTACTTTTCATGATTTTGGAAAGTAAGAGAAAGACACGACATATCTCTAAGGTAACCTTACATTGGCACAAACAACCATGCTTTGTAAATTTCGCTAACCCTGACCCTCTGGTTATTCGGTGGGTCTCTTTCTTTTGGCTGGGATGAATTAAGGTCATTTTGATTTTTCGGTAGATATGTATATATATACATGGATATAAAAAATATGAAAGTTGCGATTTTTTAAAAAAAAAAAAATTAAGAATACTAGTTCAGAAAGAATACATGGGCAAAACAAAAAAAAAGAAAGAAACTAGAAATAAAGTACTACCAATTCATGTATGTATCTATGTATGTATGCAGGGATTCGTTGATATATTAATTTATGGAGGAATTTAATTTTCTATTTCGATAATATTCTAAAGAAAGAAACCAAAGGGGAGAGGAAGAATAAAGAGTATTAATGCTGCTCATCATCTCTTTTATTACTATCCGGCCTCTTATCATTCCAGTATATGATATTAAATAAATGTAAACTATTTATTATGTTTCATTTATGAGCTTATCATCATTTAATGTCACATTAAGAGGTGTTGAGAATCGAGATGATGATATAAATAATGATAAATAAATTTTTTTCAAACCAAAAAACATGTGGCTGTCCTAATCCAAATGAATTAAATTTGTTAGTGAAATTTCCTCAGTCGTTGCTACATGCATCAATCTGCATTAAGTGAATGTACCCATTGTCTATCCCCACAAGCAGTACCTCAGATTATTCCTACCATATATTATATATTCTCCATATATAGAACTATTTCATCAATTAATATTGGCATTTCCGATCGAGCTAGCTCATATGATGCACATCATGAACAGAATAATTCCCCTAAAAAGAAGAGGCAGAGAGCTTGGGGCTAATCCCAATCACCTTTTTATATAGTCCTCTACTTGATGGTTGATGGAATGTTGTGTGTTCATAAGACTAAACATTCCAAGCATTTGCCATTTAAGTAAGGAATAATTACAAGAGCGGTGCTACTCTGCCGCCGCTCCATTTGACCAGGTATTTTTTTCTCTCTTTTTATTTTTATTTTTTTAACATATTTAAATATTTTTAAAAAAATATACATCAATACATTAAAAATCATTTTCTTAATTATTAAATAAAAAAATTAAATACACAAACGGTAAAAATGAATAGAAAAAATGAGAGGGTAAACTAACATTTTTCTAATTACAAAGTTCATATGATGGGACTACTGCTTGGCTGCCAGTAGTTGCAATGCCACACCCCTATCGTGTTGTGCTTTATTTATTATTGAGTCATCCATCGAGTCAGACTAGATTTTGGAGAATATTGATGTGCGGTTTCTACATTCCAAAACGTGGGTTTAAATTGGTACTTATTCTCAATAATATTCCTTTATATTTCAGTACTACTTAAATATGTAATTCATGTATATGTCAAAGGGCTCGACATTGTAAATTTTGTTTTGTTTTTAACAAATGATTTAAGTATACTCTCTTTCATGAATCCCATATTCGCGCCTTATGGGTCAATAAATTTTTAAATTCATAAGAAAGAAAATTTTCTCTACATTTTCTTGCGACATTTTTAGACTTGGAAAGATCTCCGTGCATCAAAAGCCCCATCCAGTGAGGTTTTGCTCGATTAGTTGGAAGCAATAACAAACCCAGCCCATAACATATAAAGCAGTTCCCAAGGCTCATATATGAAAAATGGGCCTTAAAAACCCATATTCTGGTCCATGGACTATTGGCTCAACCATTGAGCAAATTAGGCCTCGTTTAGTTATACAAATTATCTCATCTCATCTAATCATTATAATTTTCTTAAACTCTCATATAAAAAATAATAAATAATTTAAATTTTTCAAATTTCAAAATAAAAATTATATTTTAATAATATTTTATTCAACTTTAAACTTTCCTCTCATCTTATCTCATCTGTGTAACAAAACGAGACCTTCGTTTTGACTTTCAAGTTGCCCGTGGAGCTAGCGTTGTCATGTTATCCACTTTTCCAAATAATTTTAAAAGTTTTTTACTAACAAAAACATAAACGGTAAGAGAAATGCATGAAGATTGAACGATACATTTAATATGCAATAAACTTTAATTAAGATTTTCTTTATGAGATTTACATCATTTGAAAATTCTATATGGACAACATTAACGCTGTAAATTAAGATCCAGATAATATGTCTATCTCTCTTTAAAATTGAAAAAATTAATTCAATAATATGTGTTCAATAAATTGGATTATTTAGTTGCTATATATTAAGTCCATGGATCAGAGAGGGTCAATTACAGGCTGTATCCTGGTAATTGAAGCTTTTTAATTTATTTGGCCAGGTATTAGCTAGTATATAGATGACTTAATTAGGACGACGGAGCTCGCGTAGTAGTTGAGGACGAGCAACTTGTTCGAAATTACTCGATCATGACTATTATTCGTTTTCTTGTTTACTCATTGACTCTATAAATAAATAAATTTATATAAATACATATATATATATATATCAGTATATATTGGGAACGTAACTTGTCAGTACGTAGAACCATCGAACCTGCTTTGTTTACATGCAAGTAGGTCAATGGCAGCTAGCTAGCTGCAAATACTTGGTAATTTCCTATATATATATATATAATCTCTCTTATTTTAAATCCATTATATTATATTGTTTTTAGGGTTTTGCCTGAAAATTAATACTGCCCTTTTTTTGTCTTTGGCATGAAGTGCGTGTGATCACCAATGACCATGCAGTACTAGTACTTATCCTGATGAGGACAATATATGGGCACTTACTAATTTAGGCATATATCTCTATATATCGATGGAATTCTAACATATAATATATATATATGATAATACTGTGTACATGTAATGATTCTTCAAATGAAACCATCAATGATATGGCCGTAGTTTGTGAAAATTTAATAAATTTAATATATCCCAAGCTATATATAAATATAAATATATATATATATATATCATCAGCTTGAACAATTTTTTTGCTGACAGGTGAACTTGTGTGTTGAGTTACTTTTGCTTCAATGGGCAGAATGGTGTCGATCGACAGATCATCAAGTCTTCATTTGAAGTGGACCATATATTATATACACGTAATCAGAGTGTTCATTTCTAGACCAAGTCTACTCGTGTCGTAATGGCCCTGACAGTGGGGATTTTCTGAACTGCAAATTGTTTGTCCAACATCCTTTACGTTTGAATTAATTTCTTTAATGCCCAAAAAAAAATTATTTTTTTGTAGGCTTAAAAAAAAAATTAATTTTTTTAAGCTAAGGTGATTGACTTTATCGGGACAGCATAATTAATAAAACCACAACTTCCTTAGTCTGAGAACCGGTCTTTTGGGTAGTGATCTGTACGTAATATCTTCTGGGTACACATCTAACGATAATTTAATTAGTAGTTCTAAATTAATTAATGCTGTTGGCTTGCTGGCTCACGAAATATATATACCCTCATAAATATATGCTGATGCAACGGAAATAATGATCATCACTCCAACCACATGATATTTATTTATATATATGCATGAGACTACGTACCAAATCCCGTAGATGAAAATGATGTCCGATTTGGATTATGTCATGCATGATTTCTCCTTAACTTTCCCATGTGAAATTGATATATAGTTGAAGGTGGATTCAATATATTGATGATTATGGTGGTGATCTTTTTCTATCTTAAGTAAAATTTTCCCCAACACATAAAAAGGGTGAACATGAAATCATCATGAGTAGTAGTACTCCATCTATAATATCTTGCATTGCAAAGAAGAAAAAGTTCGCATCTTCAATGTATCATGACTCACTAGCAGAAGAAGAAGTCAATTGGCTGTCCTATCGAGTACATATTGTAACCAATTTCTTTGAGTGCACGTATGTGTTAATTGTCGTAATTAATTCTTTACTAAAAAGGCTTAACAAATTTTTTTAAAAAAAGATACATCCTTTTGGGTGAATTAATTCGGGTGGAAGAAAATATATATAGATAGCTCCGATCCAGCATTTGAGCTCAAGAAACGGGAAGGAAAGTGCCACCCTAATAAATATATAAATATATATATATATATGTACCGAGTTTCAAAAAAGAAATTGAACATGGAAAAGATAAAAGAGTCTATGATAAGTTATAACTGGGCCAGTACACCCTGTATATATAGAGCATATCTGAATTCTGATTCAAAAGAAAAGAAAAGAAAAAAGCTCACAATAGAAAAGAAAAGAAAAAATTGTACACCAAGGTTTTATATATGCATATTAGTAGTAGTGTATGTTTAGTTAATACCGGCCCTTTATTAATTAATTAATGTCTCTTTCACTCCCCTAGCTAGCTAGCTTGTTTAAACTTGAAGTAATCATCAAGCTGCTGCAATTTGAAAGTGAAACAACAATAGCATGGAAATTGTGTTGATAATTTTCAAAATAGTTTTCGGGACCCCCATGCAGCAGGTTGAATCAACTAGGTGATCTGCTGATAATTGCTAGATTCAGCCTTTCTATTGACATTTTTTAAAATATTCATATATAAATGTCTGGGGCCAAAGAAAATGATCAAATTGCAAGCTACTTTCTATGGATGTCTGTGCCCAGCAACTAGCTATTTTTTGTAATATATATATATATATATATAAATATATATACACACCACCAAACTTCCGGCGTACTACTCGAGAAAAACCACTTTGTGCTGTAATAATTATTTATATATATATATATATATATTGAAATTATCAATTAAAGAGGACTTTAGAATTGGTCAGAACATGGAAAGTCGAGGCATTGAATTACATGGTATTTTCCCTAGTCATGAAGAAAGTGACAAATGATTCTGAGGGAATATATTAAAGGGCCGAATTCCAATCTTCCAATGTGATTGAATGTATCTTTAATTAATTTGGTACAGACTAAAGTTGGACAAGGGTTTTACTAACTGTTTCCACTGCATTCGCTTTATTTCCCCCCCCTTTTTTTTTAATCTTCATGAGTAGATTCTCTCCACATGAATTACTAGCTAGCTAGTGTCAGGGGAGGGGAAGCACACAACTCATGATCGATCTTTTTTCCCTTTGCACATGTAACGCTTCAGAAAAATCTGCAGGAATATTTTATTTTTTTTTCAGATTTTAGTACTACGCGATATTATTCTTCATAGCTACCTGTATCTTAGTTGAATTATTTTATTTTCCCGACAGAATTTAGCTAAAAAGGTATGGCTTTCATGTACTGATGATCATCAACACTAGGCACCTAATTTGATCAAGCTGCATGCACTCATGATCATCTTAATGCGAATTCCGATGATAATCGAGGAGATCATCACCATGTATTAATTAATCAATTTATTCTGCGCATGATGATGAACTCGATCGCATACTGAATAAATTAAAAGCCTGGGCAAATTAACATGAAATTAACTTTAGGAAACATTATTCTCTTTTATTAATTACAAATAAAGCAGCTCTTTTAAAAAGACAAAAGCAGCTTAATTAAAGCCTCATTGACCCCAATTAAGGAGCGCATTAATTCAAGTCATTTATTTCTACGTCTCATTCCACTACTGCCAATATTCTTGAAGGTGCATATGCAGAAAAGTATCGGCCCGGCCATCTAGATTAATGTGGACACCAACGACCATAACTCATAGGCCGATCTATCAGGAAAAGCATTTGGAATTTTCTCAGAAAACGACGTACCATTTAAGCTCAAGTCAGTTATCAGTTATTTATGTTTTTGTATCATGTTTATTGACGTCTTCATCGATCTTTGTTTGTTTTTCATGACCCAATCGAAGAATCAATACATTATGCTTTTTAACCAAAAGTCGTCTACACCACGCCCTACATTTTAGTTTCTTTTTTTTTCCATTTAAATATTAGGAATTTTGGAGGATAGAGTTGCAGTACTTAATATGTTAGCTAGCTCATTGTTTTCTTCTTCTTAATTATTTATCTTGGTGTATTACGTTTCTTCCTTATCGTCTTTGGTTTTTCATACTCTACTTACGTACGTTCAAGCAGTCAATTGTGCTTTACTAAAGACTGAATTATTAATGCAGAAACCTGGCCTACTAATTTGGTATTCGGATTAATCTAGAGCTGACTGAATTTATTTTTATATTTTTAGCAGAGTCATCTCAACCAGTACTATAAGAAAAATAAGTATTTATAATTGATTATTTGTAATAATAATGATTATTTATAACAAAAATAGATTACTTTTTATAAGAAATAATTGATCACAAATAAATATTTTTCTTATAATATAGTTTCTGTACTTGAAAATATTGTCAGATTCATGGTCATCATGTATTATTCATTATTTTTCTTGAGATAGGTCATGTAAGTAGCAGCCAGCTAGCTAGCAGATTCTGACGAAACTTCTGGGGCTTACTTTTAATTGGATTGTTTACACAAAATTTGGTGTATGAACCCGCGAGTACATGATTAAGATATGTTTAACAAAATGCCTGGTTATAAATTAATGCGATTTTGTAGGTAGTACTGCGTGGCCGTCGAACAGATATTAGTTAGCTTATAATTACTAGGAATATATTATATATTAATCATGATTAGATATCCAAGTTGTAATATATGAATATCACCACGACCAATTTGAAAGTCCTTGGGCTTGTAATTTTGTCCAAAATTAAGCCTTAATCGCCGTACTTCTCGGGTCGATTCATTTCAGCTAATTTAAAAGTCCCCTGGTCTTGGCGCCGGACATCATCTACATATATGTCATGGTGGAATTTCCATCGTACCTTACGTCTTATTCCAAAAACAGCCTTCATTTTACACTAATAACAGGACTGCCACGAAATTCAAATAATATAAGCAGGTCTTGTCACATTTGCAACTCATCGATTGTCTGTTCCAAATCCCAGAGACTCTGGAAAAAAAAAAAAAAAAAGTGGGGGGACCTCATATATAATTCATAAAATAGTTGGTTCGACCTCAAATAACCCAAAAGTCTAGGGGCGAATTGGTAATCGAGGCTGTTTATAAATCCATTTCAACAAAGGCCCAAAGATATCGTCCCGAACACAGACGGAGTACTCTCACACAAAGATGGGTGGCCCTCTTCCAGTTTTCTCAATGAAATCGCCATCTTCTACCTTAAGCTTCACGAAGATCAAAACCCTAATCCACACCCTCATATTTTCACACGTGTGCCGCATCATTCGAGCTCTATCCAAAGCCAAAACCATCCTCATCGAGATTGTTAAGGAAATCAGCCATCCCATCCAATTCACATACCCCACCAACAAGAACAAGAACAAGAAGTTATTCTTCGGGTCATTTAGGCTGCACTATAACTGGTGCTCTTCGCATGTGGTTCCTGTACCAGCGCCTGTTTTAAAAGGAATTTCCGATACCCATTTGTACTATGATTCAACGTGGAATTCTGTTCTTTCAACGGAGCAAGGTGAGGTCGACGGCGGGGAAGCTCAGCTTTCCGGGTACCTCCAATGGCTTGAAGAAAAGGTTCAAGATGATTCTACCGGTGACAAGGATATCATTAACGACGTCGATAAGCTAGCCGAGATGTTCATAGCAAACTGCCACGAGAAGTTTAGGCTGGAGAAGGTGGAATCATACAGGAGATTCCAAGAAATGATGGCCAGAAGCATGTAATTAATCATTAATAGTAACATCAATGCTAAATAGTAGCATCTGATTCCAATAGTCACGCTAGCTGGCTTAGCTAGAAGCATGTCAGGTATGGTGTGATCTGTTGTTGTACTTTTTTCTACTTGCCCATTCTTTTATGTTAAATTAGTAGGGGTGGGAAAGAAGTACAGTGCATGATTGGAGGGACTCAGGTTTAAACTAGCTAGGTTTAATTTCTTCTTTTCGTACGTCCTTCTTTTACTTGGTTTTATGTGTTTCTTTCGAACTGATGATGGGGTCTGGAGAATTGTACATGAATGAGTGTGTTCTGGGAATTTGTGCAATTATGCTACTGGATTTTATATGATTGTGCTGACGCGATCGACTTGCAAGGCTAGATATGTATTGGTCATGGCGAAGTCCTTTCAACGAAATTTTCCAGGAAATTATTTCTCATGCATTTTTCGCCGTCGAGCAACAGTGTATGCATCCAATTAAACTGCATAATCTATTAATATCTACTTACTATACTTACAAACATATATAGTACACGCCGACACGCCTCAGGGACACAATCACTGTCAAGCTGGCCGAAAGAGTCATAGGCTGATCAAGGGTTGCAGCATTAATGATCATAGTTTTCGCGTTTTTACTGTAATAGTTTTTTTTTTTTTTTTTAAATTACGGTATCTCAAATTTATTAATTATCCCCACTTGACAGAAGAAAACCGTGGTTGTAACTCAATACCGTGATTACATAAAGTCCAACCCAGACATCAAAACACAGAATAAAGGATTAAAGTAATTGAAATAACAATACTGTTTTCATAAAGTACTATAATAGTTATATATATATATATACCCATTTCAAGCTGGGAGATTGTCATAAAACTGTCGACTAGTTGGATCAAAATGTCATTTTAAGTTTGAGGATTGATTAGAGAAAACAAAGTACCATATATATATTATATTATATTCGTCATTTCTTCTGGGCCAATATAATTGAATTTTCTAAAGTTACGGAATCTTGGTTTCAAGATATATATACATGATCTCATTGCTGATTGTATACATCTTTGGCACATGTCACCTTTGTGAACTTGTATATATGATTTTCCAAAGCAAGCTGCTCATGATAAGTTTGGTGATTATTTGATCAGTGTCCTAAGCCTGGAAGCGACCGAGCGTCGACTTCGTCAATATATACACATCTCTCTCTCTCTCTCTCTCTCTCTCTCTCTCTCTCTCTCTCTCTCTCATTGTTAGTTGGATCCAAATTTGGAGTAGGTCCGGGGTCTCTCTCCGTTTTTGTTACCTGCTGTCATATAGTGGTAGCAGGGTGGAGCCCAAGTTGATTTTTCATCTTTGAACTTAAAAGCCGGTTCATACTGGGACAAACTCGGAATTTAAGTTAGGGGACCAACTATTGAGATTTTTAATAAAATAACAAAAAAAAATCCCTCAGTTTTTGTTTGTTAGGGTTAGCTAGGGGGACTGCCATGGTCCACCCTCTTTATTGGCCTCTCTTTACCTGGCATATATCCTCCTTATATATATGCCATAAAAAAGTTTAAAATAGGGAAGTTATCATGATTTAGAAGGCTGTCAAAACCATATTATTTAGAAGGCCAGGAAGTTCAGAAGATTTGAAGGGCGAACGCAAAGGCCCCCGGCCAGTACTTAATTAACTTCATCTCGATCGGTGTTAACAGCCATAAACTCTTGTGAAATGATTTGAGGTTCATTTCAAGAACTCCATGCAATTTTTCAATCATTACCATAATCGATCATTATTTTCTAACTGTAATTAAGTTCACGGGATCCAAGCCTTTTCAAGCGATATTAAAGCAGCTTATAGCCTTATATAAATATATATTTATAAATCCTGACCCACTTGATCCGTCTAAGTACTGTCATGGTACGTAGAATTAGCTGTGGCGGATAAGATAATTACAAGTAAACCAGCATCAATTGGCTGGCCTAGAGAGTCAATAGAATATTGTTCTTATTTTGAATTCCGAGACAAAGCTGAAAGTGACTTTTAAAAGCTTATTTTTCTACCAAGACACTTACCAGTTACCTCCACGTACATATATATATGATCTTATTTACCTCCCAATTATATTGCGAAACAATATTAATTTCTCCAATCTATTTCACGAAGTCACATCAAATTAAGTGGCGTATTCTCCCCCAACCTTCCGCGCAAAACACGCTCCTGGAATTGCATAAAATAGGACCAAGACGTTATATATATATACACGTAGAGTGTAGACCAATTTATAAAAAAGAAAAATAATGATGAACTATATATCATGCCAACTACAAGCACATGCAATTGACGGATGCATAGATTTAAATGATGGCAACTCTCAACGCACATAATATCACAAAGGCATACGTTTGCCATATCTAGACATTCATCAATTATTTACTGACTACGCTGCCAGGTCAGCAAGCACAGGCTAGGGTGATCACTTAAGGTTTTGACTTTTCTTTGTGTGCATGCTTAGTTACCTTCTCTTATTGGTTGTGGATCATATATTTTCATGAACCCCACCGGCCAAATTGTATTAATTAAATTGATCTGGACCTGGAATTACTTGCACTTAAAAATTCAAATTTCAATCCCTGTAATGATCTAGCTGTAAATCACTTATTAGTTATCTCCATTAAAATTGACAGTTGATGCTGTTTTGGGACCTTTCCTTTTCCATTTCACCTTATGATATAATAAACTGAACGTGAAAGAGTTTGCACCTGGTCTGTACGTATTATATCCTTAGAGAAAACTCAAGCTTATCTGATCTTCAGGTAGATTCAAGCCATGTGTTAATATTTGAGAATAATCTGTAACAAGATGGCGATATTTGATTGATCACCAAAGATATATTACGTACCTTATAAGTAGTAGTACTGCTACTCGACTAAGATCATGTAAACTAGCTAGCTAGGCCTCGGATGACTTAATTAATTAGGCTGGAAATTTTGAAGATTAATCTGTAGATCATATAGTCTTGAAAGAGTAGATCAATTAAGGGGATCATGAGGCACGTTAAAAGGTGGAGGGTACTTAAAGCAATATCATGCATCAATTGATGCTTCTTTTTTCTTTTTATGTGATTCTTTATTCCAAAATTTCTTTAGCTGCCTTTTATTTCAGAGAGAAAGAGACGAAGATAGCTTTAGCAGAGCAATATATTGGTTCCTTTGGTCTCCTTGTTTCCTTATATATAGACCGAGGGCCTTTAATTTACGTGCGTGAATTAAAGCGGATATATTAATATATATCCCGGCAGGAACTTGATGTTGGGATTTTATTCTCATATTGGGATAAGCAGCTTGCATGGCGGGCTACCTTTTACTGTACTGTTTCTACGGCTTGCTGTTTGTCATTTCAAACTCAAGTCATTAATTCTTGGCCGGCCTTTACACTGTAACTGGTCTACATATTCAGCCCATCGGTTTTCCTTTTATGCATGCATAAATAGCATAACCGTCTACAGGCCAACAGTGTCACCTTTAGAAGGGCGCAATAGGCTTCTTTCACCAAAATATGGGCTTTGTCACTGCAATAATGATTCCAGTCTATTTCAGCCATAGGCCCATAACATACCGTTTTCTTTTCGGTTCCGTACGTGATTAATGATTATGGATTTGTCCGATTGTCTCTCTCTCTCTCTCATCCCTCTTTTCCTCTTTTTGGGCTCGCGAATTTCTTACACCGAATTATTGCGTATGTGGGAAATAAAAATGATTTGTATAAATTTTAAATAAATAAATTTTGAACAAGCATTTGTTAAAAAGTAGACCAGATTATATTAAAAAAAATATATATTCTGTTTTTATGGGATCCATCTTTTTACAAAGGACTTTCGTGAAACTTGTCTATTATAAGCTTTCCTTTTTTTTTTTAAATAAATTGTCTATTATAAGTTTGTACCTAGCATTATTTTGTTTGGATTCAAAGATAAGATGAGATAAGTTGAGATGATTTGTGAATAGTAATAAAATTTATGAGTTAAAATTTGTTAATAATAGTAAATAGTAGTGAGACTCAACTCACCTCTCAATTCAAACCGACTTCGTTTGGGTAGTCATGAAGTCTTCTTAAAACACTCTACTATTATTTATTATTTTATTATTAATTTTCACTTACTTTTTACTACTATTCAATATTTTATCATTACTTTTTCATTATTTTTCTAATTATTATTTACAAAATATTTGAAATCACTTCACTACCCGAATACAACCTAAGAGTTATAGTGTGACTGTCTGAGACATGCCAACCCCAATATCAATTTAGGTCTTGTTTGTTTTCAAGACTAAAATTTAACACTTTGAAAACTTCATATCTCATCATTACAACTTTCTCAAATCCTCATACAAAATAAAATAAACAATTCAACTTTTTCAAATCCCAAAACAAATATAATATTAAAAAATATATTCTAACAATATTTTATTCAATTTTTTAACTTTAATCTCATCTCATCTCATCTCTAAAAACAAACGAAACTTTAGGCGTCTGCATTCGACTTCTTTACCCCATTATAACAAGGAAAATTATAATATTACAATTATTTTACAACTATTTTATAACTCTACATGAAATGGGAGATAATTTTGTAATATTAAAATTTATTTTTAATGGAATAGCGTAACTTCATTAGTAATTTGAAAAATAGTTGTAAAAGAGTTGTAAATATATCGTTATTCTTTAAAAATAATTATTGTTTTATAAGATGAAAGAAAAATAAAATTATTTTTACAACTCTACTATAAATAAAATGAAGGGTAATTTTGTAATATTTAAATTTATTTTTTATGGAGTGGTATGATTGTATTGGTTTATTAAAAATAAATTATAAAATAGTTATATAGAAATTGTAAATATATCATTAACCAAAAAGAAAATGTGTACACAGTAATTGCTTAATTGGTAGTTTAGGAGAAATGGTAAACATTACAGAATTGAAAGTTTCGGAAACAGTTTTTTTCGATTTTCAATGACACCAATCTCTCTCATGTCTGAAGAAAATAATGGTTTTTACCGGCCTTTCGGAAGATAGGCTCAAAAAAAAAAAAAAAAAAGTCCCACCCAAAGTACTTCCGCCCAAATAAAACATTAGGGGCATCAAACTGGATCCGCAATGGCCCTTGAACTCGTGCGGTTTGGCAAGAACCCATAAACAATCTCTTGCACTAGGGTGTAGAAGAAAATTTCTATTTATCATCTCTACATGATACTATACACTATATTTTTTTTTTCTTATCAAATATGTGGTATATGGATAATGAGTAAAAGAATTTAATTAGTTTAAAAATAAAAAAAAACATGTACTGTGTTGACTCTGAAGAAAATGAGTAGCAAAACTCGAATATTGCTATTTGTACCCAGTTATTACTTATTATTATTTTTTTCGTGTTTCAGCACTTTTTTTTTTTTTTTTTTTTTTTTTAATGGCGTGTTTCAGCACTTGGGGTTAGAATAATTAACTAATTTTGGGCCGGAACGATCGAGGAACTTTGTACCTAAAAGGTCCCATGACCAACAATACAAGAAGCTACATGACAACCCAACGTGCAGCCAGTTTACCCCTCTCTACTTTCCATCTGTATTATGTCTTTAGCACCAAAAGCTATTTATCTCTTCCCTTTAATTTTCAGCATTGGACAACATGCATGCATAGCCCAATAATTGCATTATTAAGTTATTTTAAGCCCTACCCAACTCATGGAATATCGTGTCTTGCGCGCCCACACTGTCTTACAAATCTTCGATCATCCTTGAGCCAATTCAAGGTTAAATATCAAGTAATTGACGCTAAATTAGTATAGTCTCGACTTGAATTAACCAACAACAGATCGACTTTATGTGCACGCAACCTTTACCAGTCCAGCTTCAATCCCAACAGTGCCGGCCCACCAAAAAAAATCCTCATGTTTACAGGGAAAATAATATTTTTTTCACGGTTTTATGTTTCTGATCTAGCCTTGGCCAAATTTGAAGTGATCAGTGACCCTTTACAGATTAAGACATTGCCAAGAAATTAAGTGGTGGAAAAGAAAATGGTTCTTGAAATCATATAGCAGTACTACGATTCATATCCAAATTGGAATAGTCGAAAAGCTTCTGGGTTTTATTTTTATCTTTTATGGTCGGTAACAAAACGCAGAATAACTGAAGTTAATCGAGATTGAAAAACATTCGATTGAATTGCAACAAAATTGAATCTTTGGCATTTGCTTGGTCAAAATTCTGCTCTCAACTCCATCGATCCATTACACTTACGTACAAGAAATCTTCCAAAATAATGTCCAGTGATCTGCTAGTTGTACTTATGTACATTTTACCTACATTCAACTCATAAGGCCTCCTGTATTAATGGGCTGAAACTTATACAATACATAACAAGCACAATATATATATATATATATAGAAGAAGTAGCTGTTAGGTACGTAGTTTAACGCTAGCAAAAGGGATAATATATATATATATATATATATATANCGTACGTACAAGAAATCTTCCAAAATCATGTCCAGTGATCTGCTAGTTGTACTTATGTACATTTTACCTACATTCAACTCATAAGGCCTCCTGTATTAATGGGCTGAAACTTATACAATACATAACAAGCACAATATATATATATATATAGAAGAAGTAGCTGTTAGGTACGTAGTTTAACGCTAGCAAAAGGGATAATATATATATATAGATATAGATATAGATATAGATATAGAAACTGAAGATGTGGACTGAGGAAAGTACTGCTATCTAGCTCTTGCATAGACTGTTGAGGTACTTCCCTGATCATCATACGCCTCCAACGCTAGCTACTTATTCTGTGTAGGATTTGGGACGCTTGGCGGCGCTTTCCTCAAGCTTGGCTCCACAGCTTTCTTGGGCTCTTTCATAGCTCCATTGATTTTGTTTTGACTTGTTGATATAGAAGCCGTAGAAACTAGCAGTTTCCTTGATTGGATTGATCTTTCTGATCTTGGGAGGCTTTCATGGCATTGACACAGCGAAGAGCACATAAGGATTTCAATTAGAAGCAAAGCGAAAAGAGCAGCCTGCAAAGGTCTGCAACAGATCTTCATGAGGCTGGCAGCTCAAATACTCATGACAATAAGATCTTGTAACATTGATGGCTTAAAATGTTCATGGAAGAGACTTAGAGAGGAGGTGGGTTAATATATAAATATATATATATTATATTAAGTGGGTGTTAAGACGTACTATGGGCCTACTCCACGTGGTCTGTGAAAAACTTTAGCCATGTGTATACTTAAATAAAAATCTCATCAAGCGAAACGTTGGTTTTATTTTCAATAAGATCGAGGATGCATGCAGGCTGTGTTGGGTTTTCTAGAAGTTATAAAAACAATAATATCAAAGACGCGGCTTGAGTTATAATTGGTGGAGGAATAATCTTATTATCCGTAGACAATATTTGGGATATGTTTATAAAGAATTAATGAGCAATCCTCTCAACTTGTAAAATCGGTCTTATGTGATGAATTAGGTTTATAAATTTCTTCATAGTATCAGAGTCTGCCACAAGACGAATTGGGATCCACACTTCTTATCCTGTAACAAGAACAAATAAAATACTAGCCTGTACATGAGGGATGGCGTTGAGGAATAATCTCACATTGTCTACAAATAAAGTATTGAAAATGTTTATAAAGAATGAACAATTATCTAGAATAGAACTGATTTTATATTATGAGTTCAAGTCATGAAATTTTTCAATTTACTTGTTTGATTTACAAGTGAGTCAGAAAACTGATTGATCTTTTTGAAATAACTTACGGGCCGGGTCAATGAGAGTAGCTTGCCAGAGAGAACAAAACAAAGTTCTAAAAACCGATCACTTCAAGCCAAGGATCATTCCATGATTGAATGACCAAAAACAAAATCATGTTGGAAACACGAATATACCCGAGAAGAAGAGGGTACAGAGCCGGTAGAAAAAATCTCCAAGAATAGATTCCTTAGCAGCTACAGTTAATTGTGATTATTATTAATGTAGTGGTTTAAATATGAATATCTTGATCCAATTGTTTACTATGTTGGAACTTGGAAGCCGCGGAACATGTGATGCTGATTTGACTATTACTGTTTCCGACTTGGATTATTGAAACTCGCAATCAGCGATTAGTCATCATGTGGTTAAGCACGTGAAACTGAATCGAGCATATAATAATTACATATATTTACTTCATGATTGGCTCTACTAGTACTTCAGCCTGCTATATGAACATTATATATAGCTGGGTAACTTGCTTTCAGCTGAGGTCAATTATGCCAAAGTTCTGATCGCTCAGCAAGTTAATTGGTTACCATCCTGCTGCGTACTGCACTGTGAGTCAGTGGAAAGTACCCTAGAATTGATTATTAATTAAGAAGATCCCACCATATATAGCTAGCATGCATGTGGAGTCTTGACCCAACTAGACTTTATTAGCTGGCTCGTCAGCTGCTTATAAACTAGTTTTCAAAATCCACATATCAATGGGTTCCTTGACAATATTATATATATATATATATATAACTCTAATGCCGTTTTCCTTGAAGATCTATACATTTGTTTCACAGGCAGCTGGATTGAACGATGGGATCGTGGGTTACGGGTATGAACATGGAATTCAACATTAACTTCGTCAAAATTCATTTGTTGTACCCAATCAGTCGACCAGTTTATAACTTCAACGAGGAATGTATTTGGAGAATATTTCGTAAAAAACAAAAAATACTTCTATATTAATTACTGCGTTTATGGTGAAACTATCTATCAACACCATACGTCTACGTTGTACATAAAACTCGGAGTTTCCAAAAAAAAATCTATCAACAGTACCATACGATACCATAAAAATGTGAATATAATATATAGCATAACTCAACCAAAAATACCGTGATGCTTTAGAATTTTGCGTCACTTATCATGGGGTTAGTACGTATGTATACGTTGCACGTAGCTCATGTACGGCAAGATCGAAAGAATGACGTGAGATTAATGAGAGTATGCAATAATAACAAGAACATTGAAATCGAACTAATTTCTTTGCCACGCCATTTTAAATCATGCACGCATATATACATACCTCTCTTTCTATACGCCTCCCGGCCCCCAAACCTTGACCCTGAAGTTTACATCATGCATGTGTCTTTGCTATTTAAGTTTGAACTATTTCATTACAAAATGCATTCAAACAGCTTGATGAAATATGTACTCACGTACTTGATCTAAGATATATGGCAAAAAAATAATTGATCAAATATTAGGACTGCAAAAATAACTATAAAACAAAAAACTTACATATATTTATAATGTAGTAATACTTCAAATTGTAAATAGTTGTCTTGTTATGAGTAATGCTAGAGACACTAAAAATACATTTTTTTTCCTACAAATGTTTTACAAGCTAATATTTTGCAAATTAAAAAAAAACTATATTTATTATATTAATGATGTGGTACCAGTCACAATAAGTTTGTGTTTGGGTAATGAGGTACTGATTTCAGATATTCTATGAATAGTAGTGAAAAAATAAAAAATTATTATTATTATAGAATATTAAATAATAATAAATATATATAAAAGAAATAATAATAATAAAATAATAAATAATAATAAAGTATTCTCAACCCAACTAGCCCTAACTCTCAACTACTTTACTAGAGCCCTGCTATGCATCAGCCACTGTTCACGGCTTATGCATAGCACACTAACATATTTTTCATCAGTTTTTTTTTATAGCCGTTGATTTAAATTTATGTAAGTGGTTTAGATGATGACACATAGAGTGTATGATGGCTGCTCCTTAACAGTGGGCTGATGCAAAAATTATTTCATTTACTAGAGAACTTTTATGGTCAAACTTGTAGTGTGAAACTTGTCATGTCATATCTATAAATTACCCTCCATTTTTTATTTTTTTTATTTTTCCTCTTCTTAGAGCCCTTCACAATTTAGGCCGTTGAAGGTCCATTGGTAATAATAGATAGAGGCCCATCTATGTTTCTGTCTTCCTCGTGCTAAGAGAAAACCCCATAATGTCAAAATCTCCTTGGGCCGAATCTCCATTAAAGCACTTGATATTGATATGAATTGTGTCCATTAATTAGACAGCAACCCAACAATCTCAGATGTCTTGTTTTCTTCCCTTGTTGGACAGGTATACAGCAGGCATACAGCATTCAACGTCTCTGTTTTTTCCATGCTAAAGGCAACCCTCGCATTAATTCTCTCTCTTTTTTCCATTTTTATTTAAGAACTACGAAAGTGTGATGGCATGGTAATAATCAGACCCTTTCTCTGCTCAATAAGTCAATGGCTTGCAGAGTTGCACCCGTTGTTTAGAATGGGGTTTCGGTACATGAACTTGGTACACGAATTTAACGGGCAAACGGATGAAATATGTTTAATCTTGCCTGTGATAAAGTTGAAAGCATCCCATTCTTCCAAGTTCTAAGCTCCATTTTATTGTCCAAGGTGACTCCGACCAGAAATTGATGAAGTGTGTTGTTTCACACTTAATTAGTTACATTAAATGATAAATATTACAAGAATATCTTATGCTGCACACCTCCACTTAATCAACATGTAATTTATTATCTTTGTCCTCATATTTTAATGTTTAAATAAAATGACAAATCACTTATTAATTAGATGAAAATGTGTAGTGTAATATTTTTACGTGAATTACTAATTTTTATATTTATTGCGAGATATTGATATAGTAATACTTAATTTTTTTTAAAAAAGTATTTTTAAATTTTTAATCAAGTAAACGTTATTCTTATTTGATGTGATGCATTTAAATATATTTTTTATGAAGTTTAACGCTTATTTTATATATTTTCTTGCAATATTAGGGTGCTATACCCCTGTTTGAAGAACACGGTGGCAGGTGGTAGACGTGTGCGTGGTCCCAACTTTCTATGTAATGTATGTTGAATAAGACGCTGTTTTTCCAAACTTCCAATTAGAGCGGAACTGGATGATCCGACTCGATATATATGCGTATGTAAGTATATATTATCTATTTCTTGAAAGATTTATATATTGGAAGCATTGCATTCGAGTCCCTTCTTCCCCTCTCTCTCTCTCTCTCCGTAGCTCCGTTCGAGCCCTATTTCCTCCCTATCCCTCTAGCTAACTGATTTTTCTCTTCGACCCCTCCATACAAACACACCCTTACGACATCTCTCTCTCTCTCTCTCTCGCGTAACCAAGCGCCTGAACATCTCATCTCGACCTTCGCTCTCCGCATCGGCGTCATTAATCTTTCTCAAGAACCCCGCCACAAGCTACTTTGATTTCTAGCCCTTTTCTCCGACCCCTATTTAAAGTCCCCTTCGTGTCATGGACTACGATATTTCCGATAGCAGCGGTGAGTGAATTAATCTTTACCTTGTTCTTGAAAACGGGGGAATTTCTGGTGGTTCGCAATGTAGTTTATGCCTTTATGGTCCAATTTTCGGTGATTTGGTTTGTAGTGAGGTATTGTTTATGGAAAAGCCAAGGAATTAGGGTTTAGGGCTTTAATTTGGGATTTATCCCTTTTTTGTGAAGGGCTCGAGTTTGGGTACTTGGTTAGGGCTATAGTTTGTTCCTGCTTTTTATTTATTTAGAGGAGATATTAAGCATAGCGTGGAAGTAGATATTGTTTCCAGTTGCTTTGCTTGGACTTTTTCAGTTGTATATGCATGCTAGTGCTTCTTTATGGCGTGGAACTAGGGTGGAAAACTTGGAATTTTTTTTCTCATTGGGAGTTTTTTGTATATGGGTTTAGACGGCAAAAAATTGTTCATGGTGTTCTCCATATTATTACATGTACCATGTACAATTACGGAAGAAGTCTCAAGTCCCGAATCTTTCAAGATTTAAACTTTATATATGTTTTTTTTATTGGCTTGCCTCTGTGCTCTCTCCTGTAATATAGCTAACCAAATGATTGAGAAATTTATGCAGAGTATGTGCGCTAGAGTCTCATGCGATGTGAAACTGGGAAAAATAACACAATAGAAATTTGAAAATAATCAAAACGATGAAATTTAACGGGATTATACATTTAATGAGGAAATTTGGGACAGAACTTACAAGCCATAGACCTGTCACTATACTTTGTACGTAGAAAGAAGTTTCTTTGGTGCTCTATACCATGCATGATGCCAAAAAGGCAACTAGTGTGTGTGTACGCATCAATGCGCATGTGTCAGTGTGTGCAAGCAGGTGTGAGATTAATTTTCCAGGAATATTATATTCTTTTGAAATGTCGTATGTTCCCAATGCAAAACATTCAGATACAGATGATGATCTTCCTCCATCTCACCAAAAGAGAGTTCCAAGGGGGAGTCATGTTACAGGAAATGGAAGGTCTGCTGTAGGTCCTGTCCCATACCTTAGGATACATAGTGACATGGAGGCTCAAATACATCACCTTGAGCAAGAAGCATATTATTCAGTCCTGCGTGCTTTTAAAGCTCAGTCAAATGCCATTACTTGGGTATTACTTTTTCTTCCTTCAGATGTCTTTATTAGTTTTGATGTCGACATTTTCTGGCAAAAATTTTGATTGCTCCATTATATGGTTATCCATCAGGAGAAAGAAGAAATGATAACTGAACTTAGGAAAGAGTTGAGAGTATCAGATGACGAACACAGGGAGCTTCTGAGCAAGGTTAATGCTGATGACATCATTTGTAAGATAAGGTTTGGCTGTTTGATGAAATCATTGCAATTGGGAATAATGTTGTAAAAGTGCAAGGATTCTATCACTTTTGCAATTTAATGTTTTCTGTTGGGCAATGATATCAGGGAGTGGAGACAGTCAGGTGGGAAGCAACCTCCCAGGCTCAACACTTCTCAGCTTGTTCATGATCTTGTACCCAGTCCTACTGTTTCAGCATCTCGCAAAAAGCAGAAGACAACCCAATCGGTACCTTCTCTATCATTTGCTGCCATTCCTTGCTTTGATTGATCCATGTATGGCTGCAAAGCAAGGAGCTGCTTTGGATCCAGTGCTAAAAAGCCTAATCATAGGCGTTTTATGTGGTATAAGTGCAAATGAATATTTTAGCTTGACCTGAACTTTGTTTTGTTCTTAATGTTCCATTTTTCTTTGGCAGGTTCAGTCAATGCCTGGTTTGCCCTCAATGAAGTCAATGCAGTACCCTTCATCAGCTCCTGCTGGAAGTAGACATTTCACAAATCGCAGTTCTTCCGGAGCCCTGGTCGCAAATGAATCTACTGAAGCTGCAATGCCTGATACATTAGTTGGAAGAAAAGTGTGGACAAGATGGCCTGATGACAACAACTTCTATGAGGCTGTCATAACAGATTACAATGCTGCTGAGGTATGCTCAAAGTTTTGAAATTTATCTCATAGCGAGGCAATTATAAGAAGTTATAATGGTTGATAAAAAATTATAAGAAGTTATAATGGTTACATTGTAATTGAAGATATAATATGAGCAAATTTGTTGTGACACATGGAAGGATAGTTCAGTCTATTGGTCAGAACTCTATCTTTAGGTTAGTTCCATGACTTGTTTAAAACTTGTTAAGCTTATTCCCCGGTTGTTCTGGGACTTGTGTTCTTGTAGAAGGTGCACTATAAGAAATTGGATAGAAGAGAGAAGAGGGAGACAACCTTAGGGTGAAAGCAGGCTAAGAGTAATAATTTTTTACTAGCAATAGGACCTCATGGATCCATCTATCCCATGAGGGTTTGTGATTTTGAATGAATTTATGGTCCACGACCATATCCAGTTTGCATCTTTTGTAGATTTTTCTAATTTGTGCTACCCAACCCTTAAGATAGGTGTTCTTACCCACCCGTGGGTAGCCCAAGTGGTAAGGGTGAGCTTGTGTGCATGAGCCCCATGTCACAAGTTTGATTCCCCTTGGGATCAAACATCGATTTAAGTAGGAGGCCATGGCAGTGGGTTGCTGTGCTAGTCTTCCCGGGAGTTTAGGTTCCATGGGTGAGTCCTAAGGGCTCTGCCATGGGGTGGTTCCTCATCATCCAAAAAAAAAAGATAGATGTTATTTGTATATGTGCTTGAGTTGCGCCCCCAAAGCTTTTTAATAAATGTGGTACCTTACTTTTTTATTTTTATTTTAAAAAGAAAACTAAGAGAATGAATGAGATGAAAAGTGATAATAGTACATGAGCATGTGTAGGTTGTCAACCTTGCCAATAAGGATTCACCATATCACCATTTGAAGAAAGAAAAAGAATTTTTCCCTTAGCGAGATATGTACATCCAGTGAAATAAGTTTGACCTCCTCAAGAAGCTTAGAGAGCAAGCACACTCACATTGGGTTGTTGGAAGCTATTGCACCCTCCTTCAGCATAACCTGCCTCCATCTACCAATCAAAACTTAGAAACCATCCTCAATGCGGTGCTTGGCTAGAGACTCCTTCCCAAAGGGATAATGAGAATCTAGCAGCTGGCCATCATAAAAAAGAAGCTTAGTAGTATTGACTGCCATAAAGCATTCATAAACATTGATGATTCTTCTTTTTCTGGGAGTAACACATTGTTCGGGTTTTGCATTTGATTGTTTTATCTATTTTTGCCTACTCTATCTGCGCTATTTTCACATGTTGGTTTCACCATGAAATGTGAACTTTTATCTTCTTACTTCCCTGTGGTTACCTGCTTGTTAAATACCAACAAGTATTGTAAATAATGTTAAGCTTATGTCCTGTCCAAACTAATGTGAAGTGTATTTCAGCCCTTTCCCCTCTCGCTATTTTTTAACATTTTAGATATGACCGTGGAACAGTTAATTTGACAGCCTAATACTTTTAAGGCTAGAACCCAGTTCGTGGGAATGGCTAGCATGTTAAAATTGATTGTCATTTTAAATGTTTCTTATTTGGCAAATCTTGAGCCATGCTGACTTGATTTTTATAAATAACAGGGTCGGCATGCTTTGGTATATGATATGAATACGGCCAATGAGACCTGGGAATGGGTTGATCTCAAAGAAGTAAGTCCAATGCCCCTCATCCCCCCCCCCCCTTTTTTTCTCTCTCTCCCCCTCCCTCCCGGTTCAACAACAGTACAGTAAGTTGTACCATCTCTGGTTGAAAATTTTACATCTTAACGATTTAATTCCCACTTTGCTAGCTGTCTTCTCATTCTTTATTATGCTTATTTTTTCCTTCCTTTGTTTTGGCCGGTGAAGCCACTGCTCTGTCAGTCTGCACCTTAAATCTCATCCTTTAATTGTTATCTTTATTTGAATGCATTTCGTTCTCTAAATTACTGATAGACTAATTACAGATCTCTCCTGAGGATATCCGATGGGAAGGTGAGGATCCAGGCATCCTGCATCGAGGGGGTCACAGTGGGCAGCCCCGTGGGGTTAAGAAACCCTTTAGCCGTGCTGGCATTATTCCAGGTGCTGGAAGGGGAAGGGGATCAATAAAGGGCCAATCTAGAAAAGAATTTCCCCCATCACAAAATGGCATTGGAAAGAAAGTTTCTGATGATTTAGAATTGCTTAACACTGATACATTGGTAAAGGAGGTATGTATGATGGAACTTAGACAATTAATTTAATACTTTGTTCCTCTATCAACGTTCTTTTCATTTTATATCCAACAGGTGGAGAGAGTTTTCAGTGCTAGTCATCCTGATCCTTCTGAACTTGAGAAGGCAAAGAAAATGCTTAAAGTAAGACAAGTGATGCATCCAGCTACCTGTCCTTTTCTAGTTTTCTATTCCCTTGTCATTTGCAACATTTGATTGATATATCCATCATGTGTACAGGAGCACGAACAGGCACTTGTTGATGCAATTGCTAGGCTCGCATATGCATCTGATGGTGAAAGTGGTAATAAATGCATCTGTACATAATAGTAGGCATTGCATTTTTCCTTTTCTCAAGCCGAATATAGCCCGATCTTGTACCTGTATAAATTATGTTGAGGGGCGATCTCTATTTAGCATAATTGATAATTCTTTTAAAAAAAGGCCTACATGAAAATTTTTAGGTGCTTTTTGGCCCCCTGAAAGAGGGCTATACCTCCCAGGATCCAATTTTTTTTCATCATTAAAATGGTGTTAGCTGATGACTGTTTTGCCATCAAACTTTTGTATTTACTGGATGGCATATGAACGGAGAAAAGATTACCCAAATTTTTTGTATCAATCATTGAGTCCGAAAACTTTGTTTGACTGTCAAGAACTGACGGCAATATTTTGTATGCCCATCCGGCTATCCCTCTCAATTGAAGTGCATTATTGCCTTTCTTTTCCTTTAAGCCTAATTTTAAAAAATAGACCTTTTTCACCGTGATGAAAAAATTTGTTAAATGTGATTATGATTTTAAATATGGGAGTTCGAACTCGATATAATACTTTTTTTTATTCTTGGGTATCTTTGGTTCGTAGCAGATGGAGAGCAGCCACACTTGAATGGGCAATCTGTAGGATGAGGAGGAGAAATCAGCATTATGCTGGAACCTATCAGGGATACCAACTCCACAACTGGGGGTTTGAAGATTGGTCTTCTTCAAGGTAAATGATCCAGTGTGGTGGGGATTCGATTGCAGCAGACGATGAGCAAGTTGGTGATTTAGGCAGTGTCTGATTCATTTTATTTTATGGATTTGGACCCACTTGGAAAAACAGTTACTTGCTTCGGTCTTTTGGATATGTTAGCTACTTCAAAAGAAGGGGTATCTTTGCATTGATGTGCTAAAATTCCCACCTGCCTGGAATCCGTGTAACATTATATTATGGCGGTGAACATGTAAGTAAAAAAGACTCAAAAGATTTTGTTGGTATAATGGCTGCCTTTTGATGGTGTTGGTTGCACTTCCCTTGTCTTCCTCTTTCAAATATCCTGATAGATATTATATATATATATATATATATGTGTGTGCGTGTGGCCTTTATGGATTCTAGCTATGTACTTTTGAACCACAACTCCCGCCCTGCCAACCAAAGCAGATATAAACAAAATCATAAATTCAACATTGCGCACAGGCGAGCAACCATCACTTTCCGTTCGTAGATTTCAGTTGAAATTTCGAAATTTAAGAAATAATCGTCAAGGATTAATACCTTAGTCCCATCGCCGTTATCCATGGAGCCCACACCATCTGTGCATCATATACAAGAAGGAGAGATCCTCCATTCCAAAATGGCTGACTCCGGCAATCAGACAGGTTCCCTTGCGGCCTGCGGTAAACTGATTGCTTGTTCTCCAATCTTTTGACGCATGTGATCACATCCCAGGTGTCTATAACAAAAGCTTTGGTTTTTGGGCATTCGTAAGGTTGAATTTTGGTATCTCCCAAGCAGAGTTGAGATGACAGGGTTCCACAATCCTAAATATAATAACTAGCTCACTTTTTGACATGCTGGCTGCTCCTAACTTTGGATATCGCAGCACCTGCACCAAGAAAACGAATTAATAAAGACAATATTTTTGGTTTGGGGAAATGAACTTCTAAAATAGTTGTCAAATGGTAAATAGAATGAGGGGGAGGAAGATGGAGATCAAGAACTTGAGGCGGAAAATTACTCACATCTTGCTCTGGATCGGTTTAATACTGTCACGTCATAAAGGGGGTGTTCTTTATTCAGAAAAACAAACTCACGGCGATACACAATTTCACATCAAAGCAAGTAAGCATTGAGTTAAGTACCTCACTAACCTAAAGCACAGGTCAACTTTCCTCTCCCATAACCAAGACCACATCCACATCACCGCCATACCCATCCGTCCAAACTGTCCAACGCTGCACCACAATCCATGCCACCCAAACCCACAATCCTGTACACCATTATCAACCTAAACAAATTACCATCAATCAACAAGCACCACTGCAAAATGCAACAAAACATCAAATCCAACCAGAAGGAAGGTCTATCGGCACAAAAAAGATAATTTGAAGAAGAAATGAAAAAGGGAGGAAAGTCTCGAGTTCCATGAATGAGACAAAGGGAGAGAGCTGGAGTTAGAAATGAAAAATGATATATTCCTAAATGCCTCACTCCTGCAAAACTGCCATTGATGAGCCAAATTGTTCTCCCTGTTTCAAAGTGTTCTGAGAACGTTGGCTGCATGTGTCACAATGGTATTCTGGGGAAAAAAACATAAAGCATTTTCAGAAAAAGAAATTAGGATGTTTTCAGTATGAATTTTGTGGTACACCCTTCCCCTCTCCTTTTGTCTCTATACATTAAACAAGTGAAATGTTAATGGAGAATTATCAATACTAGATGTTATGAACTATATTATAGTTGTATGCAAAGATCATTACAAACTGTCAAACATATGACTAAATGAGGGCGCGCATTCGTGCAAGAAGGATAGATAATTCCACTTTCTCACAAGCAACAAAACACAGGATTTATAGCTTTACAAGAGCAAAACCTCTGCAATTCCCTTATTTAAAAGATAGATAAACTCTTTTGATGCGGCCTCTAGTAGTGTTACTTCCATTAAGTATTCCTTGATTGTGTTTCCCTAAAATGCACCTAGAAAAAGGCCAAACAATAGTTTTCAACTAGTTAAACAAAGATAGATAATCTCCATTCTAACTCCTAACAAATTATGCCATCTATTCTAAGGATCTCATTCTTTGAACCAATTTTGTTTTGCTAGCTGGTAATTTGAAGTTTTCGACCAACTGCAAATACCACATGGTAAATTAAGCATCCTTCACAATATGATGAAAAATAGAATGGCTTCCTAATGCCAACATCAAACACTAGAGATTTCCCATCGCTGTGAATGAAAAAAAAAATCAAGAAAAGGAAAAAGGAGATGGACGATTTCCCAATTTGCTCTCCCTTAAGCCTATAAAATGCCAAGAAAGGCTATGAAGTATAACGAAGGCATAATGGAAAACAATGATAATCTTCTTCTCTCATCAATATCAAACGCCCATCAACCAGAATAACATTCATCAGTGCAAAAAGTTCTCGTGATCATAAAGACCCACGATCTATTCTCAATAAATTATCTAGGAAGTAAAATAGATGCGATCCAGTTCTCTTGTGGACTTGGCCAAAGAATTTGACGGTCAAATTGAAAACGGAAGGATATGAAGCCAACAATTAGCAAACCCAATATTTCATACATCTCATTATTGATGTGCACTTCATCCATTTTCCCATCGAATTAAATAGAACACTATAATTGAGCACACAATCAACGATTAGAAATAAAATTGGTAAACAACATCTTAAAAGCATCACCACCGAATCAAGTTAGAGAAATAAAAGGCTTCAGTAACTGCAGCGAAGCCTACGAATCAAAGATCCTTAATCAAGATTTTAAACCAAAAAAAAAAAAAA
>QEOT01007583.1:37345-50026 GCA_003123785.1 Pterocarya stenoptera
GGGGGGGGGGGGGGGGGGGAGGTGCGCGAAAGGAGCTAAATGTTCAGTAAAGGCCGAGGCAATGCGATAAATGGGTCATAGGTATGACGATGAGAATGACTCTCAGAATTTAGGTCCGATCATTTCTACATTTCAACCAAGAATTGGAAATTGGAATCGAGTCTTGCCTGTGTCATCAAGTTAATCCAAAGAGATTCTTCTCTTCTTCTTTTTTCTTTTTCTTTTTTACATTTTGTGGTGTTAGCGTAAAAAGCAAATTAATGAGATTCCTTAAAATGGGAGTTTTAATGACGTATCGTATAGTCTGAATCTTTGATAGTCATGGAGGTGTTTTCCTCATAATCTACTAAATTTGTTTCCTCTACATTACATTGTTATGAACAAAACCTTTTAAGTTGTGGTTTTTTATTGTTGGAGCAGGTATATATTTACGTGCATTGGATTTATCGATTGGGCAATTTTTAACACCAAGTGAAGTGGGTAGGGGTGAAAGAAGAGTCTCAAATCCAATAACGCCTCCAAAAAAGAAAAGTCTTTCAAGTTCAATAATGCAAGAGGAAAAACAGGCAGTCAAGTCCTTGTCTAAATTTAAAGCCTTTCCCTTAAAACTTGCACCTTGAAATGGTTGGCATACGATATGCTGGACCAGCATAGGCATAGGCATAGGCATAGGGCGAAGCCTAACCATATTCACACTCTCCATGCATGTTTCTTTTATCTAGGCCTCTCACTCCGCCTTTCCTTTACTTTCAATTTGGGAAAGTCTAGCACCCTGAATTTAGGCCCTAAAAGAAGCACGTTAGAAAAGAGCTTTGAGTAATTATTATCTTATCTTCTTCTCGAATTATATAATATTAATGTGCCACAACTACACGGCCTGCCCAAACCCCAAACAAAACAAAACAAAACAAAATTTACATATACATATGCAAAGTTTGTCACATGTGACATTGACTCCAACCAATACAATAAACACTACCAAATTAACAATATTCGAAATTCCCTCCCAACCAAAAGTCACAAAATTGATACTACTATTGAGTTTACCAGTATCTTTAGGGCCGTACCTACAAAATTACTTAACTAACCCCACACGTCGAGGATCTTTCCATCCGTTTCGGACGGAGTTTTATTCAAGCCCCGCTGGTTCCCATCGTCGCCTTCTTCAGCTCCTCCGTCTCATTGTTTCGCCTATCGGATTTAATTCCATTTCTTTCCATGTCTCGGTTTTTCCCAGAGTACGACTCTCCAACAGTCGATACCGATTTCGTACCCGCGGCGAATTCTCGCCGGAGTTCCTCCATGGCTTTTTTCAACGACCCGTTCTCGGCTTGCAACACCTCCAGTTGCCGCTTCACTGTAAAAAAGGCCTCCGCCACGTCAGCATTCGCAGGAAGGGTCAAATCCGGGCTGGACTTGGCAGTTGTCTTCTTCGAATCCCCGCCGTCCACGTGTTCGAACCCGATCTTGTTCATCACCAGGAAGGGGATCTTCTGGAACGTAATCCCTGCCGTTGGATTACCACCCGCACTCTTCAGCTCCGCAGGAACCCTAACTCCCCACCGGAAATTCACGATAGCGCGCCCTCTCACAGGCAAGGTCGTCTTCGCTGCCACCTCCATGCCAGATAACAGGTTGGCCATCGTTCCGGAAGTCACAGCCGTTGTTTTCTTGCCGTAGAACGGTACGTTCACTGCCGGGCCCTCCACTGCCTCGATCGAAACATCGTCCTTTGAAACGACGCCGTTAGGAGCCGTAATCGTCCCGTCGAACATCGAGGACTGCGACTTCTTAATCGAGAAATCCCCAAACTGAGGCTTGAAGTGGAGCATAAAGCTAGGGTTCCCGCGCCCAAGCAGATTGAACTCGGCGCTCATTAGCATCGGGCTGGAGATCGGTGAGCCGTACGACCCGATTCCAGTCTTAACAACGAGAGAGAACGGGTTCCACGAGTCGTTGGGGCGGTACGAGATCTTAAGCGAGGGTCCGGATTCGAAGAAAGTACCGAGATTGAGAGTGAGTTCCTTCGACTCGCCGGCGACGATTCCTGACTGAAACGGCAATCCCAAGATGCTGAGTGGGACTTTGGCCCTAAGAAGTGGCTTCTGGTCGTCCCGGAACTTGAGGGAAGCTTTCATTGCTCAAAGCCCTAACCCTAACCCTGACTGCTTTGATTTGTTCAGTGAGAAGGGTGAGTGAAGTGGGTAAGATTTATAGGATTTTTTTTTAATTGCTCCGGATGAATGGAACTCTATTTGATTTTTGAATTGGCAGAGAGCTGCGAAAGATAGCGGGGATTCCTCCAAAATTTGGCTGGATTTGGGGTTTCAGTTGCGGTGTCGGCCTGTCGGGAGAGGACTCTGGATTGGGCACTTTCCTTCTTAGGTGTGTCCGTCAAAGTTTACCCCCAGGTTTCTCCAAAATATCGACACCATTATGGCCTCCAAACGCGGAGGTTAATTAAAATTTACGTAATTGATATAAAAAAAATTTGATAAATTTAAAATAATTTAGATTTTTATTATAGTAGATGGTTAAAAATAGAGGACTACAATTAATTGAGAAAATCTTTAGACCGATGACTCCTATAAACACCTAATATCGAAGACCAATACGGTAAAAATATATAGGGAGCTCACATCTACTTTCCCTCCTTCTCTGTTCTTTCATTGGATCCGACTCCCATCTCTTGTGACCTTCCCCTCTTTGCTTTGCCCTCGATCTCTCTCTGCCCTCAATCTCTCTCGCCCTTAAATCCTACGATCTCTTTCTACTCTTGATGCCCTCTCAGGCCACCTCTCACGTGACAGTGCTGATCTGAAACTTCATCTCCGTCTTGCCTCTCAAGTTTAACAGCTGTGCTAGTTTAAGTTCTTTGACTTCAAAAGATGAAGATTAATTAGAGAGACCACTTTGCCACTTTGGGATTCCATCAAAGTTAAAGATTTTTGCAAAAGATACAAGTTTTAGCAAATGATTTTTCAATTGTTTAAAGTATAAGATAGACAAACAATGTGAATTTTTTCAATGATTTAATTTTGAAATTGAACAAAACAATTGTTGCAAAATGACATTGGAGTTGGCTAAAGAATGAACAACAGGATCAATCAAGAACGTCAGTTCGCTGAAGAAGCAAAATTCAAAACTATGGAAAAGAAGTACAAGGAAACATTAAAAGCTTTATTCTTGTCATGGCTTCGCATTGTTTTGCTTTGTGTTGTAATTGTTTTAATTTTTAAACGATAATCATGTACTGAGGATAGTTGGTTTATATGTAAGATGGCCATTTATTGTACTTCTTATCGTAGATGTATTAAGATATGATAATTAATTAAGATATGATAGTCTGAAGTTGGAATAGTAACCTATATGGGATGATTCCTTTGAAATTCTAGTATTCTCCATGCATCCATATTAATAATTATTTGATAGATAACTGAAAGAACTATGCACATAAATGCTAAGGTGACAGTGCTAACTAAATTCCACAATCACATGACTCCAAACGAATGAGTTAAATCTAAGCTAAGGTGCAATTGTAAAATTATTGCCCATTGTTGTATAGTTCGGATATTCAATAGCAAACTATTTGTTAAGAGAAAAATTAGTTAATTGGCATATTCTTGTGAAAATCATAATTGTATTGTAACAAGTGTTGAAGTGCGTCAAAATGAAAAAGAGGATCTCAACTAAATCAGAGAATTCATTCGAGTTCGCTCAAGCAAACTTCAAGTTAGAGAGTTTGCTCAACTCCACTCGACATTTTGCTCGAGCGAACTTCAAGTCAGAGCGTTCGCTTAACTCCGCTCGACACTTGCATTCGTATGTTTGATATTTCTTTCAGCCTCTCAAACCACTGGCTACTAATGGCAACTACAATATGCATCTTAATTAATATTTTCCAACATGTCATAGCCAATGACTTTAGCTCGAAAATTAATAAATGCCAACAGAATATAAAATACATGGAAAAAAAAAATATTCTTGCTTGATTTTTTGGTCCCAAACATCCAAGAAATATAAAAAAATTGAAACATTAAAAAATATCAAGCAACTGTTGCTAAGCAAAAAATTACAACAATAGGAGACAAAACAAGACATCATTGCCTATTCAATAAAGTGACATCATCATGGCCAAGACGCCACCACCAATGGTTGAATTTGTCGAGGAATGGTGCTGGTGAATTAGTAAATTTCCATAAGCTGTAACATGAGAAGGAAAAATTCAGTTTTGCCAAAAAAACTACAATCACATGGTGAATCAGTGAATTTCCATAGGTTGTAACACCAACCTTATGTTCTTGTTCAAGATCTACCATTTGTGAAGCGTTGTCATTTATATTTCCAACATCCCTATATGAAAGACAAAAAATGTATAAAAATAAAGTTATTAAATTAAGACACAAGGAAAGTGAGGATCTTTGTACTATACCCCAACGTAGGACAGTTGTTCTTGGTATGGCCCTCAATCTTACAAATGCTATAACGCCTTTTCTTTACTGATGCAGTCTCTCTCGAATTTTTCTCTCTCAAAGCTTTGGGTCTTCCTTTTGTTGGCACCTGTTGAAGATCTTGTAAAGTTTATGAGAATTTTAATATTACTTGTGATATTAACCTAAGGGATTCATTACGTGACATGTCTCTATCTTCAAAATGAGGATCTTCAATAGTATCCATCAAAAGCAACTTTTTGCATTCATTGTCCAATGTAAGAGAAATGTAGTCCAAATGTAGTCCATTTTAAACCTTAATTGTGAGTCAAGTTCTGCAATGTCATAAAACTTCATCGTTAAATGGATTTTTCGCATTATCAGATCTTCTTGTATCGATACATAACTCTCGAAATTTGGTATTTCATGGATAGCTCAAGTCTTAGCGTTGACGGTCCATCTTTCAGGAACATAATGATGTGGCAAAGAATCTAAGTTTAATTTCTTCATGAAGACATAGGATATACCTACAAAGAATACCCAGAAACTCAAACATATGACATGTACATATTGTTGTTGCTTTTCTACATTTCACAGTCACATAATAAATACGTTTATCCTTACCCTTATGTGCCATTTCAGAAATCTTACTTTCACACTCAGTATGAACTTTTTTTGGTTTATACCTTTGGCATTGAAGAGCTCATCTTGAAATATACTAAAGGACTTCCTTGTATACACTTTGTCCGCTTCTTCTTCAATATCCCAACATGTTTTCAAAATCGGTCTAGTTGATTTCATTCTCACATCATTCTCTTTCTCTTTAAAATAACGTGCATCTAAAGCTTTATCATACTGATGCACAAAGTCACTCACCATCATGCCCAATCGCACATAATTCTAAAAAATTTTGTTCATACTCTCGCTTCTTTGTGTAGTTAACATACTGACACAAAATGTAGTTTGCAAATAAGCCGGAACCCAATTATCTCGTCGATTGTAAAGATTTTACAACCAATCATTACCTACTAGATCATACTTCACTAGTATGGTAATCCATTCCTTTTCGAACTCATCAGATGTTATTGTATCATGAATACAATGATGAAACTCTTTTTGAAAGTCTGAAAACTTATTATAGCCATGTGCCAAATATTCTAAATATTTTTGTAAGATATACCACAAGCACAACCGGTTAGTTATATTTGGGAGTACCTCTGCAATGGCCTTGCCCATAGCTTTGTCATCATCAATAATAATGGTTGAAGGAGCACGCCCAAGCATTGCCTGCCATGTTCTTAGTAACCATATATAGCATTCAGCCGTTTCATTGATTAGCAATGCACAACCAAATATGATGGTTTGGTGATGATGATTAACTCCTGAGAACGGCACAAATGGCATATCATAAACATTTGTCAAGTACATCGCATCAAACGTGACAACATCTCTGAAATATTGATATGCAGACCTTGATCTTGCATCTGTTTAAAAAATTATTTTTCATACACCGATTCTCATCGATCTGCATGGAATACACAAACCCAAGTTCTTTGCATTGTTGTTTAAGAAAATATGCATACAACTTTTGTGCATCTCCTTATTCAAACAATTTTCTTCTTTTATTTTTCAAAAAAAATTATACGTATTTTCCAATACAACCAAAATTAAAATTACCACCTGCTTCTTTGCTTAACATAGACATGATTTTTCTTGTCAGTACACCAAACTCATTCAAAGTGAGAATTAGCTTATTTTGCACGTGTGCCACTCCTCTATGTCCACGAAGCATACTAGTACTTCTTGGTGTGAGTATGTCATAATTGTGTTCAGGCACGAACTTGTATACTTTCCACCTTTCACCATCTTTTTTTATACACATGGTAGCTTTACACCTAATCTTTGTTTCAACGGATTCGAGAACTTGTCTTTCTTTTTATTTGAGACTTTAACTCCTAAATCCCTTTCTTGTACAAACATAGTGTACTGCAATTAATTTTTTCCCCTCGATAATTGCGTATGGTTCGTCCTCATTGCAAAACATTTTCATCTTGCATACGCCTTGTAAAATGCTTGGACGTCCTCAATTTCATAAAATTCTTTACCAATGAACGGTTCAAAAACTCCATTACTAGAAGTGGAAATGAAATTGATTCCATCTCAATCTTCTATATTCACTCTATCATCATCAAAGTCTCTCAAATTTACACCATCTTCTCAAATTCACATCACATTGATCTTCCATAGATTCATTCTCAATAGTTTCATTTACACTTTATGGACAATTTCTTAGTATCTCAACATCATCACTATCCGAACTCCACCCAAAATCCATCATTCCAACATAAAACAATATAATCGTTATAAGGTTCATAAAAAAATTTCAATATTATTCAACTATGCAAATTCTCAACTATGTAAATTCACACTATTGCCTTAGAAAAAAAATGCAGAAGCTTAAATGTAATAAAAATAAAAATAAAAATAAAAACAAAAACTGACCATGTGTGGGCAATGGCAAAGCTAAAAATTCAAAAAATCATACAACAAAATACACACCATTAGAAATTAGGGATTGAAAAAAATTAGGACAAAAAAAAAGGATTTCGAAATTTACCTGAAGAATTTGTCGATTAAGAGAGGGAGAGTCCAGAAAGAGAGTGAAGGGGAGAGAGAGAGAGAGAGAGAGAGGGGCGTCGAAGTAGAGAGAGAGAACCCAAATGCAAGAAATCGTAGGGAGAAAGAGTCGAATGAGAGAGAAAGACTGTCCACAATAGAGAGAGAGTCGAAGTAGAGAGATAGAGAGCAGCTCAAATTTTTTGATCCCAAACTGCAGTGAGAGAGACGGTCAAAGTAGAGAGAGAGGCCTTTCTGAATTGGGGAAAACGAATGGGAGAGAGAGCAGCGTATGCGTCCTCATCGTAATATGCCATGGAAGGCTTACGTATCATAACGGTATTGGTTTCCGATAAACCACACTTGTAGGTGACTCTTGTCCGAAGTGCCTCCCCAATTGATTTACTAATAACATTAAAATACTAATTTCTCCTTCCAAATAAACATTAAAACACTAAACATTAAGTTGGTTGATTTAATTTATTTTTTTAAAATTATGCAAGAATATCATGTTCTGAAATTTCTAATCTAGATTCAAATAGCATAAGAAAAAAATACATAAGTAGTAAATTAATAGTAAATGAGGTTTATCCTTTTCGAACACTGGGTGGCAAATCTAAAGCGTGAGTTTTTCAAAATTTTAATTAAATATGAAAAATGGGAAATGATTTATTAGTCATGTGCAGTATTTTAAAGAAAAAATAATTTTTTTATTACTAAATTATAATTTTATTAAAAATATTGCATGAAACTTGCACAATTATATATAACAATACTCCTGAAATGTAGTCAAAAATTAAAAATAATAATAATTTGTGTAGGCAAATTGCACGTGGTGCAAAACTTGCACCAACTAAATTATATATATATGAAAAATAATGGACATACAATGTCTTTTACAATCTTTTATACGATTATATGTTAAACGAGAGGTATTTTTATAAAATATTTTATAAAAATAGCATTACTTTATATAAACACTCATTTTAAAACATAATTATATAAAAACTGTAAAAAGTGGTGTCAATGTATCATTACTATTTATATATATAAGCAGTGAAACTAATAACTTTACAATTATTTTACAACTATTTTATAGCTCTTCGTTGAATTTATGGTAGTTTTGTAATATTAAAATTTATTTTTAATGAAGTGGCATGATTTCAATGATTATATAAAATTGAGTTGTAAAAAAGTGGTAGTGTATCATTACTCGTATAGTAGATGGAACCAAGTTTTTTTTTTTTTAATATACATTTATATGTATACTAGGAGTGGGGCTACGTGTGAGGCACGTTTATCCTGTATTATTATAAAATAAATTATTCTAAAATATAAACAGAAGAAAACTTAATGATAAGGTCTACGAGGATAATATAGATCATTCCAGTTAGAAACTAATAATTCAAATAACAATAAGTTTAAACAAACTATAGGTCTAAGCAAGTTTAAAAAATAGAAAATCATGTTTCGATTTCATATTACGGTTTGTTTCTTAAATGATTAAATATCACAAACTTGTTTTTTTATTTTTTCATTATTGAAACGGTGGTTAAAAAGTTTTGGGGGTTATGCATCTAAGAGCATCCACATTGAATTTTTCATAAAATTCTTCATAATTTAACTAAAAAGTACATTTCTTAAAACTTTTTCTTAAATTTTACTCATCTTTCAAAAATCTTATACATCTCATTCCTCATTTTTATATCTATTTTATTAAATAATATTTCTCTATTATTTATTTATTATTTTTTTCTCTCACTTCCATTTACAATCTTAACTACTAATTCTTTTGTCTTATTATCTTCTCTTCAAATATCACATTCTACTAAATACGTATACGATTTTGAATATCGAATACAGTATTATTTTTCAAACCGAAATTTGTATTATAAAAATATTAATTTTTTTTAATATGTGCATTTTCTAACAGTAACATTTTAAACTCCTACCTCAAACGATAACATTTTCAACTCTTGACTCCAACGGTAATACTTTTTGTCTTATCTCAAACGGTAACATTTTTATCCTATATGTAATGGTAACTTTTTCCTTTATAAATACGCATTTTGTTTACACTCACAAACTCAAATCTCATTTGATATAAAGAATTGAAATTCAACAGTCTCCCCTGATATCACACTCTCTTCATCAAATGGCTTGTACATTTTTTTGCAAATTGTTTACATACTTATTATCTGAAGATGAGTTGGATGTTGTTCTTAATGACGAGGCTGAAGGATAGTCATCGAGGCATTGTAGCAATCGTCAACGCCGTAAGTTCATTCGGCGCGATCATATTCAAAGGCATGAGCGTCTTTTTCGCGATTATTTTATAGAAAATTCAGTATATCTTTCGAATCTATTTCGAAGGAGATTTCGGATGAGCCGTCTCTTATTTCTCTGTATTCTAAATGAGATAGAGTCTTACTAGCCGTACTTCATCAAAATAATAGATAGTGCCGAAAGATTTGATTAATCTTCTATGTAAAAAATAACTGCAGCACTTAGAATGTTGGCGTATGAGATTACTGGAGATTTTATGAAAGAATATATAAGTATTGGCGAAAGCACAACAATCGAGAGCCTTAAAAAATTATCTGAGACAATAGTCAATGTTTTTTCAGAATCATACTTGTAGTCACCAAATGCCAATGATATTACTCAATTGCTTGTGGTTGGTGAACAACGGGGATTCTCAGGAATACTGGGAAGCATTGACTGCATGCATTGGAATTGAAAAAATTGTCCCATAGCCTGAAAATGTATGTACTCCAGCCACATTCGTGAACCAACTATTATTTTAGAAACAGTTGCTTCATATGATCTCTAGATATGACATGCATTTTTTGGTATGCTTGGTTCACATAACGATATTAATGTGCTAGATAGATCTTCTATTTTCACGAAACTTGTCCAAAGGCATGCTCTTCCAGTCAATTACATAATTAATGGTAACGATTACACTATGGGGTATTACCTTGCAAATGGTATTTATCCAAAGTGGCGATGGGGGAGAGATGAGGAACCCAATGGGGATGCTCTTAGAGCATTTCCATTGGATTCCCCATAAAATTTCCTATAATTTAGTTAAAAAATACATTTTCTAAAATTTTTTCCTAAATTTTACTTATTTTTCAAAAACCTTCTATATCTCATTCACTATTATATTAAAAGAACATTTCTTTGTTCTTTCTTGATTACTCTTTTCTCTCACTTCTATTTACAAATTTAACTACTTAATATTTTTTCTTATGTTTTGAATTATTACTCTAGTGAATATTTTAAATAAAAATTTATTTATTTATTATTTTTGTAAATATTTTTGTAGTTATTTTAATTACTTTTAAAACTATTATTTAAAACTATAATAAATATGAGTATGAGATAAAGTGTAGATGATTGGAAGAATAATTAATTTAATTGAAATGAATAAAATATTGATAAAAGTGATTTAGGAGATGAATATGAGGAACCACTATTCATTCCTTAAACATTTTCCCTAAAATGAGGATTCAGATGGAGGAAGGTTTTGAGAGCATTCCATAAAATTTTTCACAAATTATAAGAAAAAATAAGTTATAGGGAATACAATGAAATGCTCTAAAGGTGGTGTGTCCTCCTCATTCACAACATTTATGGAGTGAATACTGAAGTTTTTGTGGTGTTGCTTTTAGAGTTGATCTACGTCTGTATCTAGTTGTATGATCTATTTTTTGTTTGAATATAATGTTGCAATGTTTTGAATATAGGGTAAATGTTCCTGCATGAAATAAATTTGGAGTTTGAGCATGGTTATCAAAGATTTATGAGCATGATCATGGAAACGAACGAGGGACACAAAAAATACAGACTAATATTCGATCGACACATCACTGTGCAAAGAAGAAATGAATAGAAAAGCAGGGGTAACAATGTAAATATAGTAGCTGATATAAGTACACACGCGAAAAGTAAACAGAAAAGCAAGTAGAAAACTGTAATAAGACCCAACCACCAAGGGCATTGATGGAAAAAAATTATCAAACATAAATCACTATTCATTCATGTTCATATCAGATAGATGTTTTTAAGATATAGGGATAAATACGCTAGTCAACATTTAGAGTTCGTTTGAATACTTATAATATTTCATAATTATGTGGATAGTAATAAAATTGTTTGAATTATGATATTTTATTGGATTTTGGGAGATGAAAGAGAAAAAAATTGAATAAAAATATTATAAAGTTAAAAAATTATTTCAATATAATTTTTGTTTTGAAATTTGAAAATGTTGTATTATTGTTGTGTTTTATTTAGAAGTTTGAAAAAAATATATTGTGTTTTGTGTTTGGATAATGACTAGATAAAAAAAATTAAAAATTAAAAATTCAAATGTGTTTTGTGTTTGAGTACTATTTGTAAAAAAAACATAAAAATGATAGATTTTAAGAATATATGAGAATATCTTATTACCCAAACAAGACCTCAACGATTTTCTTGACTATTTTTTTAGAATATTGCTACACATAAGATCTCGTTTGGTTATAAGACTCAGCTGAGATCAATTCAATTCAGTTTAATTTGAAACTAAGTCTAACCTCAAAACATCCAACACTCAAATTACCAAATTAATCTCAACTCAAAAACTTCTTACACGTGGGATCCACAACCTTTTTCAACTTAACACATATGTATGTGTAAAACTCACAACCTTTTCAATTTTTCATAAATAGTAATAAACTTATATTAACATTCAAATACATCTAAACTCATTTTAGATGTAACATAATTCACTCCACCCATTCAACTCACTATTATTCATAAAAAATTTTAATTAACTCAATATCAAAACGTAATCTAAGTTGTATTAATTCGCCACTTATAGCTAGAATTATTATATTTAAAAAAAATTAAAACATAAATTAATTTTTAATATAATTTATATCACCGATGTGGGATGTGTAAAATATAAGACTTATAAATAGATTTTTTTTTTTTTAATTCCAAGATACCTAGAAAAAATGACTACTATATTTCCATAAAAAATGTCTTGAACTAGTAATAAAAAAATAGAATATATAATATAAAAAAATTGCAGCATATTATTACTGTACCTTTTGTTCTCGTCTCTAAATATAATATTACTTTTGGCAGCATCGATAAATGGATAATGGGTCTCTTCTTAACTCTTCCATCGAATTAGATGATCCATACAGGACCAGGAGGGATAGAATTTCCAATGAAAACTTTGAACAACATAAACTATACCTAAAGAAAAATATTTTACAAAATTAAATTTCTAAACTGAATTTTAAAATGTCTTAATACATTATTTTATTAATTTAATATATCGTATAAAATTATCTGATGAAATATCTTTTATAATAAAATATTAATATTAAATTAAATATACTTGTATTTAATACCTATAAACAATCCACCAGAGAGTGGTTGATAATCCAATTCGAACACGTAACTCGTAAATTGTAATGTTTGCAAGTTGCGTTCGGAAACGGAATCTCAAATACGCATACAGGGGAAAGAAACTACAGCCGTGCGATCAGCATCATTAAACACCGACCTTAGATAGGTTTTTATCTAGAATTCCCCAGCAAACAAAGAAAAGAAGAGGGAGGAAAAAAAAAAAAAA
>QEOT01007585.1:0-16302 GCA_003123785.1 Pterocarya stenoptera
GGTCTTGCCATATTAGGTCACTTTCATCTTTATAAATAGCTTAATAGGTACGTGCCATTGAGACATAGATTCATTGGTTATTTTAAGAGCGTTGTTTGCATAAAATATATCTATAAGTATACGGAATCGTAACAAGTGGTAAATTGTTTAAAAAAAAAACAGTTATCGAACCCATAAAGAATAATTATGCTATTGAGTATTAAAATTGAATAAATTAATTACTATTTGGAAAACCAAAATTTGAAGAATGGTTTATCTAAATTAAACTAAAGAAAAGAACATTAAGATTAAGATTTTAAAAATAATAAGAATAGATCTAGAGCGTTTAACTTCACCTAGCAAATCCCAAACAATTTATTATTCCTATTATAGAATCCCAATTATCCCAAGTTGATGATAAAAATCTCTTGACTGTTCAATATTTTCTCTCGAACAATACCAAAAATATCTCTAACTAATAACTATATATCTCTATATGAATTCAACTAATTGGAGACTCATTAAGTTTTTTAGATTTTTCTTTAAAAACACACTAGTCGCCATAAAGCATCTCTGCTTTCGCTCAACTAATGGTATTTAATCTTAGAGTTTTAATCACAAATCATCTCTCAGTCTCATTGCAATCTAAAAGATCGAACAATAGTTAGTCAAAAAATTGTGAGCATTAAGAACAACGAATAAATACTCAATCATAGAAATATTAAAAATAAAATAACTTGGAATATAAACTGTGTATTCAATGCTAAACTATATCAAAGCTCTAGAAAATAAAATTAGTTCATAATGAAATTAAAAATAAAAATAATAAAACTGGTGTTCTTCGTTGGAGTCAGTTGATGAAGCATGAGGCTCTCGCCTCTGCTCCCCAGATTTGCCTCCTGACAAGAAACCCAAATAATACTCTAAACTATCGAAACCTAAACACAAACTCTCTAAAACTCAAAATAAAAAAACTCAAAAACCAAAGACCCCCTATTCATCCCATAAGACGGGATTAAATAGATGTCAAAACTCAAATCCGGAAACAAAATAAATGCGGCTACAATCTAGCCTAAAAATCTGAAAAATAATTTCTAAAGATAGATGTTAACATAAAAAGAATTATCCCAAGAATAACGGGATTATCTAAAATGAAAGATTTAGTGATATGTGGCTTGAATTGTGGAGTTCAAGAGGATTTGGTCGCCAATAGATTTATTGTAGAACTCGGATTTGGTGGTCAATAACAGATTGATCCCGGTCGGCAGGAATTATCCCATCGAGTAGATGTCATGTGCACTAAATATAATTGGCGTGAAGGTCACAACTGAACAGGCGTGGAGGTCACAAGGACCACAAGGCCCTCTCCTCGCCTACCGAGTGATAAGACTCCCGACCGTGATAAAAGACTCTTCTCCCCTTTTCTAGTTGTTGCCTACGATGTCGTTTAGGTTGGTATTTCAAGTTGGTCGTTAGACTAGTCACCCAATCTAACTACCTAAAGCCTTGTCGCCAAATCTTCACGCCTTCTGGTCGCGCCTTCTGGTCGTGAGTCTCCTCGCCTACCGAGAGGAAAATCTCTTTGCTGCCCTCGGGACAAGGCTCCTTACTCAAATCTCATCGGCTCTCTTCAGATCTCACTACCTCTCATAGGTTGGGATCCGTAGTCTCTTATTTTGTACCAAAATACTCTCCTTTTGAACTAAATCTTCTCATTCTTTCAAATCCAAGAAAATAAATAAAAATATGTAGAAATAAAATAAAATCAATAGTATTGAAGGAGAAATGACACTCTCCACTAATGTACAACAGAAACTATCACCAAGGATCAATAAGTCTTTATTAAGCTTGTAATATAAGGCTAGGGTGAGAGCTACAAAGAAAATGTTTGATTCAAACAAAGCAAGAAAACTTAAGTTTGAACACTAACAGAATAAATAAAGCATTCTCACAAACATCTATTCTCAATCATTGTAAATCTATCAATATACCTCTCTTTATTATACTTTTAAGTATATCTCTCTTTACCCCTCTATTCGATAGGTCAGACTTTTTTTTTTTTTTTTGGAAATATTCCATACTACGTCGACTGCATTTTTGGATGACTCTCGTCGGCCTTTTCTTATTGGCCACACAGTAGACGAGTTGGTTTTTCACACCCCCAAACTTATGATTTTCATACTATTGCTATAATTAACTTTACTTGTAGACCTTATACCTCTCTTGCCCTTATGAGTCTATTACTTTGTGTAAACCTAGTTCTTTTGAAAGCTAAGGAAATCAGTGTTTAAGCTCAAGTAGGGTAGGGAATATGAGGTTTACAAGAAAAAAAAAATATAAGGCTAAAATATATTTCAATAAAGCTCAAATGGGCAACTAAAGATAAAAATAATAAACAGGTAAGCTCGGAAGGCTTAATCGGTCCAAAGAATGCCTTAATCATTTCCCCAGTAATATTCTATCTAGCATTTCGCCTCGAGTGTAATCAAACAAGTTCTAGAGTAAGTTTAGACCATATAAATTCACATAAAATTTCTCTAGGTACTCAAAACAATTAATGATCATAAGAAGCATTCATTGAACATAGAAAATATCAAATTAAGTAAGATCAAGTAAAGAATTAACAACTAGACTTAAGCAATGAGAATTTTTTCTAAAAATTCTAATCAATTTCAATCATATTATTATCATAGGCTTTTTATTCATCAAACTATATTGTTTTTATCATCATCATTTTTATTATTTTTATTTTCATTTTATTTTTTAGAAAATAATATCCTTTTCCCCCAAACCTAAATCTCACATTGTCCTCAATGGGAAAAAGGAAGAGAAACTAAAGCAGAGAATGAGAGAAGGTACGAGATGCTCCTCTAATTTTGTCCAGTTCTGTCATTTGAATATTTTCCTTGAAGGCGCAACCGTGTACTTTGTTGGAGATCTCCTCACCTTTTTGTTCCTGCAAAATGAAAGAAAATGAATAATATCAAGCAAAAATAAAAATAAGAAAAACTTGGGTTGCCTCCTAAAAGCGCTTTATTTAAAGTCTATAGCTAGACATTGTCCTCTCATCATTTATGACTGGGAGATCGAGGGAACACTTTTCTGAGTTAAAGTCTCCATCTATACAGGGTTTTAATTTCTATCCATTTACTTTAAATGTGTCTTTTGTCTCGTAATGGACTTCAACCGCCCCATGAGGAAAAACGCGTGTCACCACAAACAATCCCGACCACCGAGAGCGCAGCTTTCCTGAGAAGAGTCGAAGTCTTGAGTTAAATAATAGGACTTTCTGTCTGACTTCAAATTCCCTTCTTAGAATATGCTAGTCGTGCTATCTTTTAGTTTTATCTTTGTAATCCGAGCATTCTCATAAGCATCATTGTGGAACTCATCCATCTCGTTGATCTACATTATTCTCTTATCGCCCACCGCTTGTAAATCAAAGTTTAGTGTCCTCGTCGCCCAATAGGCTCTGTGTTCTAGCTCCACGGGTAGATGGCAGGCTTTTCCATAAACGAGCCAATAAGGTGACATCCCGATCGGTGTTCTGAATGATGTCCGATAGGCCCATACCGCATCATCTAACCTTCTTACCCAGCTTGTCCGAGAGACACTCACGATCTTCTCCAGTATGCCCTTCAGCTCTCGATTAGACACCTCGACCTAGCCACTCGTTTGAGGATGCTATGGTGTTGCCACGTGATGGGTAATGCCATATTTAGTTAGTAGTGCTTCAAATTGGTGATTCCAAAAATGCTTCCCGCCATCAATGATTATGGGCCTCGACTTGCCAAGTCGGGAAAAAATGTTCTTCCGCAAGAAATTCACCACGACCCTCGCATCATTGGTTGGCAAGGTGACCATTTCCACCCATTTGGAGACATAATCTACAGCAACCAAAATAAATTTGTTAGAATATGAGGATGGAAAAGGACCCATGAAATCTATACTCCAAACATCAAATAATTCAATCACTAAAATATTTTTTAAATGCATTTAATGTTTCCTAGAAATGTTGCCAACCCTTTGACATTGATCACATAAATTAACAAAATTAAAAGAGTCTTTAAAAAAAGTCGAGCAATAAAAGCAGCATTGTAGAAATTTTGCTACTGTTTTTGCTCCATCAAAATGGCCGCCGACTTCCAAAGAGTGGCAGTGTCTAAGTATGCTCTCCATATCTTCTTCAGGCACACATTTTCTGATTATCTGATCTGCACAGTGCCGATATAAAAAGGTTCCTTCCAAAAATAGTATTTCAAGTTGGAGAATAACTTCTTCTTTTCTTGATATGTCATTTCGGTCGGGAGAAATTTGGACACCAAATAATTTCCCATGTCAGCATACCATGGAACACCTTGTATGGCTATTAATTGCTCGTCTAGGAAGGTATCATTAATTGGAAAATTCTCCTCGCCGATCGCTTCTTTAAACTCAAGGCGAGATAAGTGGTCAGCCACTACATTCTCGGTACTTTTCTTATCTCTTATTTCCAAATCAAACTCTTATAGTAGCACATCGTAACAGTCTTGGTTTGGCATCCCTCTTTGACAACAAGTATTTAAGAGCTGAGTAATCTATGTAGACAATCACCTTTGAACCTATCAAATAAGAATAAAATTTGTCAAAGGCAAACACAACTGCTAACAGTTCCTTTTTAGTAGTAGCATAATTCAGTTGAGCTTCTGTTAAGGTCCGACTTGCATATTAAATAATATGAAATTTTTTATCTTTTCTCTGCCCCAAAACAACTCCTATAGGTTAATCGCTTGCATCACACATTAATTCAAAGGGTAAATTCCAATCCAGTGATACAATGATAGGTGCTGAAATTAATTTCTTTTTCAATCTTTCAAAGCATGCAAGCATTCAACAAAAAATTCAAACCGAGTATCTTTAATCAACAGAGTGTAGAGAGGTTTAGTAATTTGGAAATCCTTGATAAACCGACGATAGAACCCGGCGTGACCCAAGAAGCTCCTCACGCTTTTCACATTGGGAGTTTGTCAATAACTTCTATCTTTATCGAGCACTATTCCCTCCTCAACCATAAATGACATTTTTCCCAATTTAAAACAAGATTTGTCTCCTTGCATCTCTGAAAAACCAAAAATAAATTATATAAGCAGTTATCAAAAGACTAACCAAAAATCGAGAAGTCATCCATGAAGACTTCTAAAAATCTTTCCACCATGTCCAAAAAAATGGATATCATGCATTCTTGAAAAGTGGCTGGCGCATTATAAAGACCCAAAGGCATGCGCCTATATGCAAAAGTGCCATAAGGACAGATGAAAGTGGTCTTCTATTAATCCTCGGGTGCAATGGCTATTTGATTGTACCCAGAATATCCATTTAGAAAACAGTAGTAGGCGTGGCCGGCAAGTCTTTCTAGCATTTGATCAACAAACGATAAGGGAAAATGGTCTTTCCGAGTTGCATCATTCAGTCTTCAGTAGTCTATGCATGCTTGCCATCCCGTGACCGTCCTCGTCGGTATGAGTTCATTGTTGTCATTTGTGATCATGGTTATCCCTCCTTTCTTTGGGATAACTTGTACTGGACTTACCTAGGCACTATCTGAGATTGGATAAATGATCCTGGCATCTAAAATCTTCAATACCTCTTTATGCACCACTTCTTGCATTGATGGATTCAATCTCATCTGGGGTTGGACAATTGGTTTAAAATCGTCCTCTATAAAATCTTGTGCATGCAAATTGAAGGACTAATTTCTTTGATGTCTGAGATAGTCCAAGCCAAAGCCATTTTCTGCTCCCGCAAGACTCTCAATAGCTTCTCTTCCTCTACATCACTCAATGAACTGTTAATAATAACTGGAAAAATAAAGTCTTAGCCCAAGAAAGCGTACCTTAAATTTGATGAAAGTGGCTTGAGTTTAGGCTTGGGTGACGTCGGCTAAGATGAGTGTAGCTCTTCCACTTTCGATTTTATTGAAGGAGAAAGGAATGGTGTAGCTTCCAAATATTTCTGACACTCCCTAACCTCTTCATCTTCAGATTCAATAGATGTAGAGTGAGTAAAACATACCTCAAGTGGTAGTTTTGGAAATTCAGCTCCATAAGTCTTGTCGGCCTTGACCATGTCTCGGTTGCTTATTTGAAAGTAGGAATGTACCTCGGAAGGGAATTCCATAAATTTAAATACATCAAAAGTGACCTGCTCCTCGCTGACCCTCAAAATGAGTTTTCTTTTCTGGACATCGATTAAAGTTCTCCCCGTCACCAGAAAAGGTCAGCCCAGTATCAAAGGAATCTCCTCGTCATCCTCCATATCAAGTACAATGAAGTCAGTGGGGAAGATGAACTTGTCAACTTTCATCAGTACGTTCTCAATGAGTCCTCTCGGGTATTTGATAGATCTATCCGCCAACTGTAAAGAGATGGTGGTCGGCTTTACTTCTCCAAGACCCAGTTTCCTGAAAAAGAGAGAGGTATTAGATTAATACTTGCCCCTAAGTCACATAAAGCTTTATCAAAATAGGAATTTCCTATAGTGCAAGGGATCGTGAAACTCCACGAATCTTTCAACTTAGGCAGCAGCTTCTTTTGTAAAATTGCACTGCTCTCCTCAGTCAGCATCACAGTCTCATGCTCCTCCAACTTCTGCTTGTTTGATAATATATCCTTCAAAAATTTTGCATATTTAGGCATTTTCTCTAAGGCTTCAATGAGAGGAATATTAATATGCAATTGCTTAAATATACTCAGAGATTTAGAGAATTGATTATCAATTTTAATTTTCTTTAATCTTTGCGGAAAATGAATTTGTAGATCATAAATTGAAGGAGAATAAGTTTCAAAAGTAAACTCCCTGGATTTCTTGGATTTTGCAGTCCCTTTATTGGTTTCTTTCACCTTGTCCTTGGTTTCCTTATTCTTGGTCTCCACATTTTCAGCTTCTACATCTCGCTCGGTACTTACTATTTATGGCTAGTCATATGTCTGCCCACTTCACAATGCTATGGTTTTGACATGCTCCTTCAAATTGGTCACAGTATTGCTCGGTAAAGTCCCAACTATCCTCTCGGTAAGCATGTTGGAGAGTTGACTGATTTGTGCCTCAAGATTGCAAATGGATGTCGAGTTGTTTTGGATCACCATATCAGTCTTTTGAATGTACTGCATGAACATATCCTCAAGTGCCGGCTTCTTCTCTTACTGTGGAAACTGTTGAGGTAATCTAACCAACCCTTGGTTATTACTCCATGAGAAGTTATGGTGATTTCTCCATTCGGGATTGAACGTGTTTGAATAAGGATTGTTTTGACATTGGAAATTGGACACGTAGTGGGCTTGTTCTTGACTCAATTGGACAAAAGGATTCCCCACTTGAAAATCTACACTTGAATGATTTCCTGCGCAATTATCACAAACAACATTAGTTTGAATAGTATTAGCATTCATCTTACCTAGTTGTTGTGAAAGATTTGCCATCTGCGCCGCCAGTGTGGTAATAGAATCAAATTCAAAAACTCCAACCGCCTGTCTTGGCATTGGTCTCGCCGCAGACCATTGATAATTGTTGGACGCCAATTCTTCCATAAGTCCATAGGCAGCTTCATAGGTCTTACTCATTAATGCTCCTCCAGTGGCCATATCAACCATAGATCGTGATGTGGGTCCCAAACCATTGTAGAATTTCTGCACTTGAAGCCTGGCGTGGAGGTCGTGATGTGGACGCTTAAGCAATAAGTCTTTGTATCCCTCCCACGCCTCATACAATGATTCACCTCAAATTAGACGAATGTAGTAATATCATTCCTTAATTTCAATGTCTTGGCCGGAAGGAAATACTTTGCTAAAACTTTTTATGTCAACTCCTCCCAGGTGGTGATGATGCCGAGCGGCAAAGAATTCAACCAAGCTTTTCCTTTTTTCCTAAGTGAAAAAAAGAAAAAGTCTCAATTGGATTGCATCATTTGTCACTCCGTTGTATTTAAAAGTATCACAAATTTCTAGAAAATTTGCAATATGGACATTAGAATCCTTTTGTGACAGTCCCCCCAAATTGGACGGTTTGTTGGATCATTTGAATGATTGTCGGCTTGATCTCGAAATTATTGGCTTGTATAGCTGGTCGCCTTATACTGGACGTCGCCCTATTGATTGAAGGCATCGCATAGTCTCTTAACGCCATGTGCTCCTGATCGGCTAGATTAACTTTACAAGCGACGAACTCTTTCTTTTTCTCTTTATTGATCCAAAGTAAGGTCCTTTCAATCTTAGGATCGAAAAGCGTATACTCTAATGATTTAGACCGGCGCATACAGTTCTATTCCTGAAAAGAAAAAGATCAAACTGAGATCAAATTAAATCCTTTTTTAATAAAATAAAATAAAATCCAACGTAGTAAAAATCTAGCTGGTATCAATATCAATAATAAATAACTATTCCCCGGTAACGGCGCCAAAAACTTCTTCACATAAAAATATATCTACAAGTGTACAGAATTGTAACAAGTAGTAAAGTGTTTTAAAGAAAACGGTTATCGAACCCACATGGAATAATTATGTTATTGAGTATGGAAATTGATTAAATTAATTACTACTTGGAAAACCAAAATTTGAAGAATGGTTTATCTAAATTAAACTGAAGAAAAGAATATTAAAATTGAGATTTTAAAAATAATAAGAATAGATCTAGAGCGTTTGACTTCACCTAACAAATCCCACACAATTTATTTTTCCTTGTTATAGAATCTCAATTATTCCAAGTTGATGATAAAAATCCCTTCACTATTCAATATTTTTTCTCGAACAATACCAAAAATATCTCTGACTAATAACTCCATATCTCTATGTGAATTGAACTAATTGGAGACTCATTACGCTCTTTGGATTTTTCTTGAACATCACACTAGTTGCGGTGAAGCATCTCTACTTTCGCTCAACTAATGATATTTAATCCTAGAGGTTTAATCACAAATCATCTCTCGGTCTCATTGCAATCTAAAAGATCGAACACTAGTTAGCTAAAAAATTGTGAGCATTAAGAACAAGGAATAAATACTCAATCATAGAATATTAAAAATAAAATAGCTTGGAATATAAATTGTGTGTTCAATGCTAGGCTACATCAAAGCTCTAGAAAATAAATTAGTTCATAATGAAATTAAAAAAAAATAATAATAAAACTGGTGTTCTTCGTTGGTGTCAGTTGATGAAGCATATGGCTCTCGCCTCTACTCCCCCAGATCTGCCTCCTTGAAAGAAACCCAAATAATAAACTCTGAACTATCGAAACCTAAACTTAGACTCTCTAAAACTCAAAACAAAAAACTCAAAAACCAAAGAGCCCCTATTGATCCCACAAGACGGGATTAAATAGATGTCAAAACTCAAATTCGTAAATAAAATAAATGCGGCTACAATCTAGCTTAAAATATGAAAAATAGTTTCTAAATATAGATGTTAACATAAAAAGAATTATCCCAAGAATAACGGGATTATCTAAAATGGAAGATTCAGTGATTTGTGGCTTGAATTGTGGACTTCGGGAGGATTTGGTCGCCAACAGATTTATTGTAGAACTCAGATTTGGTGGTCAACAGAAGATTGATCCCGGTCGGGAGGAATTATCCCACCGAGTAGATGCTGTGTGCGCTAAATATAACTGATGTCGAGGTCACAACTGAACGGGCCTAGAGGTCACAAATGAACGGGTGTGGAAGCCACAAGGACCACACGACCCTCTCCTAGCCTACCGAGTGGAAACAAGAGTTCTAAATACATACATGACATAATAACCAAACATGTTGCATCCTAAAACTGTAGTCAATTTTTTTTATCTTGTTTCATATCACAGAAGACCTAATGTACATTTTTTTTTTACCTTATGCATCAGCTTTTCTTGTATAATAATAAGAAAATTCTGTACAAAATAGGTGTATACTGTTTTCGATGACTCTACCATTTCTCTTAGTAATAATCAATCTGCATTCTTTAGTGTCGCCCACAAAAGCTTGGACACCGACGACTTTTCTTGGATTTTCGAGTACTTGTTGAGAGACCGTAGAATTTATTATTCCAATTGCATGATTACTAGATGGGGTTTTGCCCATCAAAAGTATTTAGTAAAATTCCCCATTTTGTTAGAAACCTTGTAGTGGAATGAGTTGTAATAAGAATGATCGTGCAGAAAAAATATTAGAAATAGTATTCATGCAATGAGAAACATAGAAGGACTGGTTCGAGGCAATCCCAACACCAGAATTGTTCTTCTACAATGTCAATCGATGATTCTCTTTCTCTGCTTACATTTCTTATATATTCCAGTAACTGCCTACTTGCTCGGCCTATGTGTAAAATTACAACCAACAAAACTACTGACGCAACAAAGATACTAATAGACATAACTTATTAAACACATCGTTTCGGTCATGAGGCCATATGATACCCATAACATATCACGATTTATCCTCAAGTAATGTAGCAGCTAAACCATCAAAGGTTCTAATCACCTATCCCATTCATGGTCTCTTCGCAGCTAACTGTCATACACAAGCAGCAGTTTCCTCAATCATATGGAGTATTTCACTCTTAATATTATAGTTCATGTTGAGCTTTGGATCTGCCAAATCTGTAAATTCCTCATTATTAAGTACATCCTTTAAATTAAGATCCTCTCTCTGGTTTCTCTCTCTGAGTTCCTGGGTGGAGGTATTTTGCTTTTCTCGTCTTTGCACGAGTTCTACTGAAGAATGGCTGCCGAAATCGTGGATTTATATGCTAATCTGTCTTTGACGGAAAGGGAGAGTGAGGAGATTTCTTTGGAAGTTAGTAAGGTGGAGGAAGTACTCGAGAGGGGTGTAAATTGTTTCATCATGAAACTACTAACAAGGAAGCATTATAATCATGATGCTTTCAAACAGACGATGTGCAAGGTATGGAGACCAGTTAAAGGAGTTAAGTTTCATGATTTAACCTCTGTGCTCATCATGGTTGAATTTGAAGATGCACGGGATAAGGCCAAAGTGATGCGAGAGGGTCCTTGGGCTTTTGATAAACATATGATTCTTATTAAGGATTTTGATGGAAATTTGCAAATGAATAATCTAGTTTTCGTTCATGCGCCATTCTGGGTCCGTATCCATGATTTACCTCTAATGGCTCGTAATGCATATGTTGGTAAACTTTTTGGGGGTACATTGGGAGAGGTATTGGAAGTGGATCTGGATGTGGGAGAAATGGAGTGGGGTGAATACATGAGAATCAGAGTGAATTTGGATATATCTAAGCCATCGCTAAGGCGAAAACGTATGGGAGTAGGAGATGGCCAGTCTTGTTTACTACGGTTTTCTTATGAGAGATTGCCTGATTTTTGCTATTACTGTGGTTTGGTGGGGCATACTCAGCGTGAGTGTTATGAGTTTGATTCGGCAAGTTTGAAGGATGAAGATCTTCCATATGGTCAGTGGCTTCGGGCTGGTTACTCAATTGGTCGGAGAGGGGGAGGGAAGGGTCCTGAGGTAAGGAAGATTGACCCCAACTCAACCAGGAAACCACCAATGGCGATGGCGACTGTTAGTCCGTCCAACCAAATTCATGGCAATTCTGGGATAGCGGATATTTCACAGAGCATTACAACGGGTCCTATTGGAGATAAGGTGGAGATGCTTACGGTTATGGAGGTAGTGGAGCTTGCTTCGGAGGAAATCGTGGCAGTTCCAAATGCTCCCTCGAATCCAGGGGTAAAAGTTGGCAAGCAGTTGGGCAAGGCTGATACTGCGTGGAAGGATGGGGTAGTGGACGCTGATCATTTGACTGAAGTTCATATTGACGAGGTTTCTGATATGGGCCTGGGCCCAAATGCACAAACGGGCTTTAGTCTCACATGCCTTGATACCAACCCATCAGTAGCGGGAAATCTTCGTCCAAAAGCCAAGTCTTCTTTTCGTCGAAAGACAAAACCTGAAGGGGTTTTATTCCAGAATAAGGGTGCCGATCGGAAAGAAGGGGTCATCCCAGGAGAGGCCATAGATGTGGGGCTTTTACAGAAAGCACCGACTATAGGTAAAAAGCAACGGGCAGTGGCAGAAATTGCAGATGAGGAGCCGCATGTTAAACAGCGATCAGTGGTGGCAGACAAAGGTGCGCTTTTTATTTCTAATGAGATATCGGCGGAGGCTATGGTACAGCCCAGTCGGATGTTATGAAAATTTTTAGTTGGAATCCTCGTGGGCTTGGGAACCCACGAGGAATCCGAACCCTTCATGATTTGATCATGAAGCAAGCTCCTGATCTTTATTTTCTGCAAGAAACCCCGTTGTCTTCAAGACAATTTGATTTCTGTAAATTTAAGTTTGGTTTTTGTAATTGCTTTGTTGTAGATTGTGTGGGTCATAGTGGAGGTTTAGCATTGATGTGGAGAGATGAGATTGATTTATCCATTGTGAATTTTTCAAATCATCATATTCATGCTGAGTTTATTGGTGTTAATGGAGAGAAATGCTATATGACTGGTGTGTATGGTCATCCAGATTCTAGTAAGAGGCATTCAGTTTGGCAATTACTAAAGAATTTGGGGTCTGGTTGTCTGTCCCCTTGGCTACTTTTTGGAGATTTTAATGAAATTCTCTATCAAAGTGAGAAATATGGAGGTAGGTTAAGACCTGAAAAACTGTTGGAGGATTTTCGTGCTGTGTTATCAGTGTGTAATTTGAGAGATTTGGGGTTTGTTGAGGTTCAATTCACATGGAGTAATAGGAGGGAAGGAGGGGGTTTAATTAGTGAAAGATTAGACCGATTTCTTGGTAATCCTTTGTGGTGTAATTTGTTTCCTAATATGCGGGTTCAACATGGGGTAGTATCCTATTCAGATCATATCCCATTGTGGTGGGATTCCGATGGTGGTTTTAAAAACGACGTCATAGGAAGTTGTTTAGATTTGAAGCCATGTGGGTTGGGGAGAGTGAATGTGCCAGTATTATAAAACGAACTTAGGATCAAATGGAGGGTTCTCCTTCTCTTACTAAGGTCATGGATTCTATTTCCAAATGCGCTTCTACTTTGGGGCATTGGAATCAGCATTCTTTCGGGCATGTACAAAAGGAATTAGCTAGTGCTAAAAGGAGATTGGAGATTTTGCAAGAAGATGGTCTATCTGGTTTTTCAGTAACAGCACAGAAATAAGCAAGGGATGAGGTCCAAATGTGGCTTGAAAGAGATGAAATTATGTGGAAACAAAGATCTCGAGTCATGTGGCTAAGAGAGGGCGATAGTAATTCAAGATTTTTTTCATTCTAAAGATTCTACTAGAAGAAAGAAAAATTATATTTTGCAGCTGCAAGATGACTCGGTCAATTGGAAGAAAGGTCAGCAGCTAGATGATTTAGTGACTAATTATTTTACAAGTTTGTTCTCTACTGGAGATGTGGTGGATATGGAGGAAGTTGTTAATGGGGTAGAGAGTCGAATTACAGATGAGATGAACAGAAATTTACTCAGACCCTATGTGTCTGAGGAGGTTGTTGCGGCTATTAAGCAAATGCACCCCTCTAAAGCTCCAGGACCGGATGGGATGTCTTTGATTTTCTTCCAGAAGTATTGGTCGGTGATCGATAAGTCTGTTATTGACTCAATGCTTTTGGCTTTGAATTCTGGAGATTTTCCTATGAATGTAAACCACACTCACATTACTTTGATTCCTAAAAAATCTGGTCCCTCTAAAGTAGCAGATTTTCGCCCAATTAGCCTATACAATGTGCTTTATAAGATTTTATCAAAAGTTATTGCAAATAGGTTAAAAAAACGTACTACCTTTTGTCATTTCTGAAACCCAATCTGCTTTTGTTTCTGATAGACAAATATCTGATAATATTTTGATTGCTTATGAGCTGCTGCATTTTTTGAGAAAGAAGAAAAAAAGGAAGAAAGGGTTTTATGTCATTAAAACTCGATATGAGCAAGGCATATGATAGAGTGGAGTGGCCTTTTCTGGAAATGATGATGGAGGCCCTTGGTTTTGCCCATGATCTGATAAGTTTAGTCATGAAGTGTGTTAGAACCGTTTCTTTCTCCATTATGGTCAATGGCAGTCCAAAGGGGCATATTATTCCAAGNAGACTTTGGCAGAAATTACAACCTTGGAGAGGAAACTTGTTGTCACAAGGGGGGAGGGAGGATTTGCTTAAACTTGTGGCAATGTCTCTTCCGACGTATGCTATGAGTTGTTTTCTATTTCCAAAATCTTTTTGTGCTGAGTTAGAAAAAATGATGGCTCAATTTTGGTGGGGACAACAACCTCGAGAACGGAAGATTCACTGGATTAGTTGGGAGAAGTTATGTGATTCAAAGTGTGAGGGGGGTTTGGGTTTTAAGAATTTAAGGCTCTTTAATTTAGCTCTTCTGGCTAAACAAGGTTGGCGCCTCTTGAAGAATGAAAATTCACTTTTGTTTAAAGTGTACAAAGCTAATTATTTTCCTAATACTAGTTTTTTTGCGGCAAAAGCTGGACTACATTCGTCTTATACCTAGAAGGGGATTTGGGAAGCTAGTAATTCCATCTTAAAGAAAGGGTGTAGGTGGCGTGTGGGGAATGGAATGAAAATAAGAGTGTTTAAGGACTTTTGGATATCGGATACTAATTTATCTGCTGCTTACTCTGATCTTTCAGCTGTTGATGCAGATCTTAGAGTTATTTCTTTGTTAGATGAGCATACAAGATGGTGGAATGTTGATAAATTAAGGGATCTCTTCAATCCAACTGTGGTGAACCAGATTTTGAAGCTGAATGTTTGCGATAATGAAGTAGATTCTATTTTCTGGATACATGAGAGAACTGGTATGTATTCGGTCAGAAGTTCATATCAGATGCTTCATAATTATGACATTCAGGGGAGGGGGAAGGTTCCAGAAGTGGCAATGCAACTTTTTTTGGAAGTGTTTGTGGAATCTGAAATTACCCAAGAAGATGAAGCTCTTTGCTTGGAAAGCCTGTCTAGAGAAGCTGCCAACTTTAAAAAATTTAAAACAAAAGCTTGTTGTTGATAATGATACTTGTTTGTTTTGTGGAAAGGAAAGAGATGATGTTGCTCATGTAGTGTTTTATTGTTCAGATGCTTCCCATGTTTATTCACAACAGATCAGTTTGTTTTGGACTGGGTTATTAAATTGCAGTTTTTGGGATCTGGCCAATATGACTCAAGTGGAAAGTTCAGAAGAAAGTTTGGCAACTTTCATTGCTATTGCCTGGTCTTTATAGTATAGAAGAAATTTGTTTATTTATGAAAAGGTTTCTCTCGGAATGCAAGTGGTGGTTAACAAGGCTTTATCTTTGAAGTCCACTTACAAGAAGATTCAGGTTTTTGATGGTTTTGCTACTCAACTTCCTAAGGTGATCTCTTGAAAACCTCCTCCTATAGGTTTTCTTAAGTTGAATGTTGATGGAGCAACTTTCCATGACCAACAAACAGCCGGTATTGGAGTATTGCTAAGGGATCAAAATGGTGATGTTGTAGTTGCTTGTAGTAAACTGGAAAGGGAAGTAGGCAATTGCAATGTTAAGGGGGTTACAAATGTGTGTCCAATGGGGTGCTCCAAAGATAATGCTTGAGATCGACTGTTTAATTCTTGTGGAGGCTTTGAATAACCATGTTGAGTATTGCACAGATTTTGCTTATCTTCTACAAGATATTAGACGATTAATGCATTACTTTCAAGAGGTAAAAGTTTTGCATGTCAACCGGATGGATAACTCGGCGGCACATCAACTAGCAAGACATGCTTAGAGAATTAGTGATGTAGAGTTGTGGTGGGAATGTCCTTCTTTTGAATCTCAAGCCGTCTAGTTTGATAAAAGCAATCTGTTGTAAGGACTGTTATTGTTTCAATTAATGAATTTGATTATCAAAAAAAAAGTACACCCCTTAAATTGTTTCTTGCATGTGACCCACCATTAGTGACATTGAAAGCAAGAACAAACAACACCATCTCCTTGTTGCCAACAAGATTTGCAATATGTCTGTGAACCGACCGCGCGCACAAGTATGGCATTTGCTCCCAACTTCGGTTTGCACCGCGCCCATTCATTAACAGTTCCATTCAGTTGTTGAACCATGAAGTTATCAACAATAGCTTGTTCAGTAGGATCCCTTCGAATCAGCCCACGGCCAATGATCTTATTGATATTCTCAACTGCCCTCAACATCCCTTTTCCAAGGGAGTTTGAACCTCTATCTCTTAATTCAAGGGCCTCATAAATTCCTTGGTTGTGGCAAGGAAATCTATCTTTCTCATCACTATTATCACACTTGGATGCTCGGTGACACTCCTCATATTTTTGCCTCCATAAACCATCATCT
>QEOT01007585.1:18448-35646 GCA_003123785.1 Pterocarya stenoptera
TTCTTGTTAAGCATCCAGACCCCGAGGGAGAAAATAAAATAGTAATGTTATACACTGCAAAATTGAAGCGCAATCGCTTTAAAAAAAAGAGGAATTTACTATTAAGAAATAATTTTTTTTATGAAAATCTCATATTTATTTATTTTTTAAAAAAAGATTATACGGTATTTACGTACACCAAAACTACAAATATCATTTTTCTGTGCACAAAATTAATGTTCAATTAGTACTAGAGGATCTCCCACTAGAAGCATTCAAGTTTGGGCTTTCTAATTGTAGCCCTCAAGTTTGGATCAAGATCCTTTCAAGTTCAAAAACCTTAAGTTCTTATTTGAATTGAAGGTTTTAAGAGAGAGAAACGTATGCATGAAGTGGATTGTATAATATATATTATTTATTTAATATTATCTAAAAGAGAAATGATAGTTACAGTTGTAAATGTGTAAATACCGTGCAATCATTTTGAAAAAAATAAATATATACAGGACTCATATAAAAAAAATAATAATAATAATTTTTTAATAGTAGACCCTACTCTTTTTCAAATTGACTGTACAGTGCTTACATACTCCACATCTGTATGAAGATTACTCTATTTTAGAACCAAACCGGTCTACACCAGTTTTAAGATTTGAAGAACCGATATCACACCGGTTATACCCCTAAACCGGTACTTCTAATTTTATCAGTTCTTGTATGGTTTTTCCACTATATTATACTACATATTATAATATATAATAATATAGTGATAATATATTGTAGTCTATTATAATTGTATTATAGATTATCGTAATATATTATAATATACAGTGATATTGTACAATACTATAAACTATAGTGATAATATATAGTTATTTATATAGGATTTTAAAATTTAATGTTATTTTAATTAGTAATAGCATATAATACAAGATTATTCTATATATAATTATATATAGTAGATATAAAAATTATATATAATATAACAAATATTATAATATACTATAATATAATTATAGTGTATTACTGAAATTATATATAACTGGTACAATTATAATAGACTATATTATAACTGAAATCGAAAAAGAAAAAATATAATATAACTGGTACCGAACTGTTCATCCGATTTACCGGTTCACTAGTTTTTTTTTCACCCCCCTACTTGTAAGATTAACTTCATCCTGTCTTTCTTTCTTCCACTTGAGGGCGTCAAAGTTCGGATAAAAACTTGAGCTAGCGGAGATTTTCCATTCATGTTTGCAGGTAGTTTTTATTCAAACTTAAGGATCATCACATGTTGATCCGCCCCAAGACGCCATCCTATCTTAGAATAATGCATATCATGCATGTTTACAATTGTGTATTTAAGCACATATATAGTTATATATATATATATTTATATAACTCATGTATAGATGCATGTATTCCAATTTAAAGAACTGGACTAGAAGTGGCGGTACTAACAACGTAAAATCGCAAATATTATTCACGTGGTTAATTTGGAGTTGCTCCAGGGTTTTAGCTTTCCCCATAAAATTGTCAGAAAGTCTGGAGTAGATAGGACATCTTCCAAAAACAACTCTCGAGTTTTTCCCCCAAGAAATCATGGGGCCTTTGGTAGTAGTACTACTGGTGTTTGGGGCTGATCACTCCGGCTTTAATTAGCACCTAGTACTAGTAGCGTGTATATATAAATATATATATATNAGAAGAAGCTGCTACGGCCAGCACTCTCCATATGGAATTGATCAGCCACGCAGAACCGGTTGAAGAAGGTTTTTGCACCGGAAAACGACATGTACCTTTTTTTTTCTTTTTTTTTCGAGTTCCTCAAAGTCTACGTACAGTAGATGATGCCGTTAAAAAACTTCTGCCGGGGTTAGTGATTGATGATCCTCTTGGAACGGTTATAAATAATGAGTTTTGTTGACTCTGGTGACACCGCGGGTTAATGGTTTTTTTTTTTATCTTTTTGTCGCTTTCTCTCTTGCAATGCTCGTGACAACTTTGGAACCGTATGTAATGTATATATGTATGTATGCATGCATGGAGATGAAAGTTGTCAAAAGGTGAACCCGGAATTAATTTCCATTATCTTTGAACAAGAAAAGTAAACAATAAGCAGATTAAAGAAAGAAAATTGGGACAGTGGCAGACATGAGAGTTTCTGTAATGCATGCAGTTGCAGAGACGATGAGTTGTCGAAGATCAGAGACATGAGACAGGGAGCAGAGAAAATGGTAATGGTGGTGGTCGTCGGAAATCCATCATCTGTAAATGTGGAGGGAGGCGTGAATATTGGTGCAGGAGGATCATACTAGATGATCAGTTTGAGTGAGAATAATATATGGTGTTTTCATTTCAAGTTGTAGTAATATTACTTAATATGGACCAGACAGCTAGCCATCATAGACCTACCGGGGAGGAGGGGCTTGATCGACTTATGGATGCCAGGTGGACCAATAACAGGTTTCGGTAGAGGCAGTGACACTTTTGGGAACATGCCCCACATGACTAGACAATTTCTAGAGAAGTACTTGTCATTATTCCAATGCGACCCTTGGAGTATGTTGGTGTCTATGTGATATATTATAATTTGAAAGAAAGAACACATGGAGTCTGAGCAGGCAAAGAAAAAGACATAAATGCGCAGGAGTACGTATTAACAGCTAGCAAATCTTGAATTTTTAAGATATGAGTAATTTACTCGTGAATTCATATTTCATAGTTCTGAAATCTTTGAACTCTGATCTGTACAAAAGAAAACCCTTCAAATTCATGAGTGCTTCTGCTCGGTAGGGATTCAATTCCCATGAGCCTAGTCATGATCAGAAGTTGTTGGCCAGTACTGGTTGTGAACTTGTGAGGCTAGACGGATGTGCGTACGTGGACAATGCAGATCACAATCAACAAATCTATCTGATCTTTGCTGCTACTGTTGTGAAACGACGATGACAAACAAGTAAACGTAAACATAAGCAAATCAATCATACGACATAAAATTAACGTGGTTCGACAACGTGTTTACGTCTACAAAACTACAGAAGATTTTATTATACTGAACAATTACAAAATACAATTTGAAACAAAATCTCACAGTTCAAAACACTCAAGGTGTACTAAATTATTTATTAAGTACATATTTAAAATGTCACAAGATAGAAACCCTATAATTTTCACTATTCTACATTATTTGTTCTAACGGATTGTCAAGCACATCTCAAACAAAATCTCTGTCCGATTCTAACTCAAGCCAACACACCAACAACATCAGGCTTCACAAACCCAACATGTATATAAATATATATATATATATATATTCTATAATATAGCAGCCCCCACACGGGAAAAGGCCGATGCTCTGGCGCCTCATGAATTCTGTGAAGGGAAAACGAATGGTCATCTATCAAGTGCAACCTAATTTTTGGGTGTTAGTATAATAATCAAGTCAAACCCAATTCCCAATTATCTTATCTTAATTTCATGTCTGATTTTATTATTACAGAGCTTCCGAGTAAATAATAAACAGAGCTTTTTATTATACTGCATGCATGCATTACGTATCAATTTAATATTTCTTAACATTTAATTATGTATACTCTTTGTTTTCATTTCCTGCCATTTTGACCAACCAATTAAACATTGAAGAAAAAAGATACGTACGTATATACGCTTAATCATGCAACAGCTCTTGATTCACCGATGACATATTAAGTAGTACTGTAGCACGTTGCATTCTTTTTCCCGTGTTCACAATCGGGAAGACTTTGGAATTAGGGGGAAGCTGGACTAGCCATATACGAGTCATGACGTTGGCTGTTGCATATATATATAGTTATAATTAATGATCAACCTTATGTCTTGTTTGGTTACCAAGATTCGTGCAGAGATGAAATGAGAAAATGAGATAAGACTCATCCCAATATAATTATTATAACTTTTTCAAACTCACACATAAAATATAATATTAAACAATTTAATTTTTTAAAATCTGAAAATAAAAATTATATTAAAAAATTATATTCTAACAATATTTTATTCAACTAATTTTAACTTTTATCTTATCCCTCTAGTATGCGTAACCAAACGAGTGCTAATAATATGTAGTTCAATGACAAAAAGCAAGATGCATGCAATGATATTGCAAACGTCTCTACGTCTAAAAAGTAAATAAGTTATGATGAGAGAGAGAGAGAGAGAGAGAGAGAGAGAGAGAGAGAGAGAGAGAGAGAGAGAGAGAGAGAGAGAGAGNGAGGGGCTTGATCGACTTATGGATGCCAGGTGGACCAATAACAGGTTTCGGTAGAGGCAGTGACACTTTTGGGAACATGCCCCACATGACTAGACAATTTCTAGAGAAGTACTTGTCATTATTCCAATGCGACCCTTGGAGTATGTTGGTGTCTATGTGATATATTATAATTTGAAAGAAAGAACACATGGAGTCTGAGCAGGCAAAGAAAAAGACATAAATGCGCAGGAGTACGTATTAACAGCTAGCAAATCTTGAATTTTTAAGATATGAGTAATTTACTCGTGAATTCATATTTCATAGTTCTGAAATCTTTGAACTCTGATCTGTACAAAAGAAAACCCTTCAAATTCATGAGTGCTTCTGCTCGGTAGGGATTCAATTCCCATGAGCCTAGTCATGATCAGAAGTTGTTGGCCAGTACTGGTTGTGAACTTGTGAGGCTAGACGGATATTGTGCGTACGTGGACAATGCAGATCACAATCAACAAAACAACAGAAGATTTTATTATACTGAACAATTACAAAATACAATTTGAAACAAAATCTCACAGTTAAGAACACTCAGGGTGTACTAAATTATTTATTAAGTACATATTTAAAATGTCACAAGATAGAAACCCTATAATTTTCACTATTCTACATTATTTGCTCTAACGGATTGTCAAGCACATCTCAAACAAAATCTCTGTCCGATTCTAACTCAAGCCAACACACCAACAACATCAGGCTTCACAAACCCAACATGTATATAAATATATATATATATATATTCTATAATATAGCAGCCCCCACACGGGAAAAGGCCGATGCTCTGGCGCCTCATGAATTCTGTGAAGGGAAAACGAATGGTCATCTATCAAGTGCAACCTAATTTTTGGGTGTTAGTATAATAATCAAGTCAAACCCAATTCCCAATTATCTTATCTTAATTTCATGTCTGATTTTATTATTACAGAGCTTCCGAGTAAATAATAAACAGAGCTTTTTATTATACTGCATGCATGCATTACGTATCAATTTAATATTTCTTAACATTTAATTATGTATACTCTTTGTTTTCATTTCCTGCCATTTTGACCAACCAATTAAACATTGAAGAAAAAAGATACGTACGTATATACGCTTAATCATGCAACAGCTCTTGATTCACCGATGACATATTAAGTAGTACTGTAGCACGTTGCATTCTTTTTCCCGTGTTCACAATCGGGAAGACTTTGGAATTAGGGGGAAGCTGGACTAGCCATATACGAGTCATGACGTTGGCTGTTGCATATATACATAGTTATAATTAATGATCAACCTTCTGTCTTGTTTGGTTACCAAGATTCGTGCAGAGATGAAATGAGAAAATGAGATAAGACTCATCCCAATATAGTTATTATAACTTTTTCAAACTCTCACATAAAATATAATATTAAACAATTTAATTTTTTAAAATCTGAAAATAAAAATTATATTAAAAAATTATATTCTAACAATATTTTATTCAACTAATTTTAACTTTTATCTTATCTCTCTGGTATGCATAACCAAACGAGTGCTAATAATATGTAGTTCAATGACAAAAAGCAAGATGCATGCAATGATATTGCAAACGTCTCTACGTCTAAAAAGTAAATGAGTTATGGTGTGAGAGAGAGAGAGAGAGAGTTCTTGTGATGGTTGGGAGGCCACGGGAAAACGTGTAGCTAGTTTTGGTGGTCCTGTACTTAAAATGATATGTGGTTCATGATCCATGATCCATCACAACTTTAATGCTTATACTTCTCCATCGCGTGGTCCTTTATTTTGGTTACTGGTCTCGTGCTTCTTTGGAAAGTAGAGGGCTTACAAAGTACCATATATAATGAATATATCTCTAGCTAGGTCCCCCAGTTAATGTTGATGGATCGAATCTTCTGAGTCACATATATATTATAAGAGTCTTCAACTTTTGGCATTTCCTGTCGAAGAGAATGTGTTCAGATTACATATTCCAAGTATCCGATCAGTATTATATATAGTCAATGAAAATCATACATGATATATATATATAGATATATATATATATATGTTTGATATATAGCAGTACTTGAAATATATTTAATGGTCCATATCGACAATGTGCATGAATAAACCCAGTATTGCAGATTAGTTTGAATTCCTGAACGTTTAGAACATGCAAAATGGGAGAAAAAATAATTATGTAGCGAGCACGGAATATTTTAAGCTTTATAACTCGATCTTTGCATGTTTAGATCAATTTTACATGCAAACGTCAAAAATCAACATCATGTCTAGGTTAACCATTTGTGTGGCATACGCATGCATGCAGGTTGCTGCCGTCCACTTTCTTGACCAAAAAAAAAAAAAAGAGAGAGAAAATTAGTACCATTAATATTATATTACTATATATACATTGCACAAGAGATGAGAACTGAATTACGTATCCGTTTCATGATGGAAAATCATCTGGATCAGTTATATATACATTTTGCTTCTTCTCGAATCCTCTAATTATATATATGGAACTCTACCTGATCTCTCCGAAAAACGTGCAGGCCGCCCATGATATATATACGTGAGTGGCTTTGGGTTTAGAAGAAACAAATCTGTCTAGCTCTGTTCTCATTTGGTCAACTTTCCCATTTCGAAAAGCAATATTAATGTTGGAAGCAATATTCATTTGGCCTAACTTGAAGAATATCATGAGGTCAAATATCACTTCTCTCCATGTCAAAAGCACATCGCATCTGATAGAATAACGTTGGATACAATCATACAGTGGGCAAACATCACACATTCCTATATAAAAAATAAAAAATAAAATTAGAGCTCATCGTAAAAAAAATTAATTATACCAAAACTAATGTAATTAAGAGATTAATCTAGAAAATTAATTATATCATGTAAAATTTTGATAATTAGTGACCAAATTATCAAATTTTCACTATTTAATATATATGTAAGTCTTGTTGGGTAGATCAAATAATATCATGGGAAACTTCAATTAAGCTTGATCGATATTTTATACATATAATTGTAGTACGTACGTACATGTCTCTAATTTATTAATTAACACAAAGTAAACATATCCGCATCTGAATAATTAATTTAATTATTGTAATTAATAAAACTGAGGACAGATCATGAGAGCTGGCAACTAATTTCCCGACCACTTTCATGGTCTAGGCCCGACATCATGAGTTGGCCCAAATGTCTCACTAATATTTAAACTACTAGCTTTGTCCTATACGTACTCGTGCAAACAAATTAGCTATGGGATGATATATGTACTGCAAATTATTTTGTTTGTAACATCATATATTGTGAATCATCCATATATGATTCAAAACATGACTACCGTTGAGCAAAGGGTTATCATATTTAATTTTGCATGATCTTCTAATTAAGAACATAATGCGATCGAGTAGTACTGCATGACTAGTCAGCTGCATGCAGTATATATAATAAATTAGAGCAATGTTACTTTCCATTCAAGTTTTTATCATCCTCAAACACACTTGATGATATGCATGACGTATTTCAAATTATTACTATTTATAATTACTTAAATAGCAATTGTTTCAAATGTGTCACGTTATCAAGTATGTTTGAGGATGACAAAATTTGGAATAAAGAGAAACATTACAACTTATAATATATAGTGCACTTGTAGAAGACAAGAGCTGTCTTAGTAGGCTAAATGGCTTTTGTAATGTGCTAGAGATGAAAAGAGAATATGGTTCTTTTTTAAAACCAAAAAGAGAAAACGAAAATCTGTTGTGAAAAAAGATGACAATAACGTAAAAACAAACACACACAAGATGCAATCACATACGACACAATGATTTATGTGGTTCGACAAATTGCCTACATCCACGGGAGCTGTAGAGGATTTTATTTCTTGAGGAATCACAATACAATAGTTTGAGTGACTACTATTCACTCACTGTACGGCCACAAAAACAATCATTTATATACTTCATGCGACAGAAATCCTAATTTAGGCCGAATTAGTGATGTTCGCTCGAGTGGCGTGTCGAGCGCGCGTCGAGCAAACCTGTTTCCTGCAATCGCTAGAGCCAGGAGTCGAGCGGATGTTCGAGTGAACCTCTCTGCCTGATTTCACTCGAGCTATCTGTCGAGTAGAGTTCAAGCGGACCTCTCAACCTGATTTCGCTCGAGCGGTGGACCAGTTTCCACAATACTCAACAAAATCATCCTCGAGCACACCATTCTATGTTTCTCTTGTTTTCGCAGATGAGATGAGATGAGTTGATATTAAAATTAAAAATTAAATAAAATATTGTTAGAATATATATTTTTTTAATATTATTTTTGTTTTAGAATTTGAAAAAGTTGAATTGTTTATTTTATTTATTGTGAAAATTTATGAAAGTTGTAATGATTAGATTAGATGAGATGAGTCGATGGGAATTGTGAAAACAAATGAAGCTATAATATATATATTATGAAAATTGATATTTGCAGTCATGAAATGTTTAAGCGCCGCGAGCTTCTTTGAAAAAAATGAATAAAGATAAGACTCACATAAAAAAATTAATTTTTTAATAATAGATTCTACTCTTTTTCTAAAGGAGTGCACAGTTCTTGCACATGATCTATAACAGTATCTAGCATTACTCATATTATATATATATATATGAAGCATTCTCTTTCTGATCACCTGATCTTCTCCAGCCGAGTCATGAGTGATGAGTGGAAACTTAGACGGGACAAAAATATTGATATAGCACATCTCCATATTCCTCATCTTGATCTCCAGCCATGTACTTGATTCATTGATTAATATGAATTTAAGATTAATGTTCAAAAAGAGTATCACTTATATTTTATTGACAAATGTTAGATTCACAAAAGTAAAATTCACAAACTCATGTAGTTAGATATAATTATACATTGGATCTGTTTTATACTAAAAAGAGTTAATTTGCAATCTAATGTACCTCAACAAATCCCATCAATTGGTAGTTTTAATTTTTGTGAATTAATATTTTTGTGAACTAAATATTTTTTATTTGATTGAATGGGGTGATAATTCTTTTGTAATATATATATATATATATATTAATTAATAGGTCCTTCTATTGTGCCGCCTAGTTTTTACTCTTAGGCATACCCCTAATGCAATTACACTTTTTTCTTTCAAATATTTTTTAAATATCTTTAAATATTTAAAAAAATATACACAAATACATGGCTTATAGTAACTTTCTTAAACATTTAAAAAAAAACATTAAGGCAAAACTAGCAATTTCCATTATTAATTATATATGGTGGAGGGTCACTACAACATAAACGATTTTTTGGTACAAAATTTTTCATCCCAAATTATAGTCATTTCGTCCCAAAAAATTTTTTAGGACGAAAAAAATTCATCCCGAGCTCGTCCCAACAACACTGTCCCAAAAGATATATTGAGACAAAAATCACCATTTCGTCCCAAAAAATATCTTTTGAGACGAATTTGATGGAAACCGTTCGAACACATTCGAACGGGGAAGCTTTTTTGTCAGGGTTGAAATTCATCCCAGAATATCGTTCAAACAATATGAATTGACATTTGAACAGTTTAAATCTACGTTCAAACAACGAAGACATTAGCTATACCCGTTCAAAATGTAAAAATATAGCTTTCCGTTTGAACGTCAAACAGACAGATCGAACGACATAAATATAGATTTCTGTTCAAATGTGGTGAAATTTTCATTCGAACGATACAAAAAGAAATAGAGTTCGAACGTTAAGTGTGCATTCGAACGATAACTATTTTATTCAAACTCAATAATAAAAAATTAAATAGACATTCATAATATTTGAAAAAATACATTAGAAACTGTTTAATAGTCACAAAAGTTTTATAATAAGTGCAAACTAAATAAAGAATCATGAAATTAGTATTGTTCGTACATAAATAGACAATCCCAAAATATATATATAAAAAACCATTAGTTGCTTGGAGGCGTGTACTATTGCATAAGCTACTACATTTGGAGTTGCATCTGTCTTTTGAACTCTTCTTGTTGTTCTTCATGTTGTTTGAAATGAATCTCCATGTCTGCTTGTTTCACCAATTGAGCCTCTAACTCATGCTGCCTTGCAGTCAATTCTTCGATTTTGGAATTCGCATTCTCTAGCAATATAGAAGCCATAGAGGCAAACCCAGAAGAAGAGGAAAAAGGAAAAGGCTTTACACAGCGACCCATACCCTTTAAATATCCTAAACGTTGACCCAGGACTTGTGTAAAAATATCAATATCACTTGTTGAGAAATTTTGATCTAATGCAGATTCAGCACGAAAGGCGACCATTTTATCCTAGATATATATAAAATAAAGAATTAATATCGTCATAAATATTATAATATATTTAATTAAGGTTATAATACTTACATAATTTTTACGGGTATCAGGATGAGTCCACTCTCCATTACGATCAGTGTGCGATGCAGCATATAATTTTGTCAGATTATAATTGGTATCTGAATCTTGCTAAAATAAATATGTGTTAAGATATAAAGTCATTATGATTCATCCAAACAATTAACTATATCCAATAAAAAAAATAACAATACCAATTTCTTTAGAAAGGCGATAGAAAGATCTTGAGCCTGCATGATAATTAATCTTTAATTTTGACCTATTTGTTTTGTTTATAGAACTTCGCTCCTGCAAAGAAATTGAAAAAATTATGAAGCAAAATAACAAATAAGACAAGTAAATTAATTAATTTAATTATACATGATATGATGGATCCTCGAACATGTTACAAAGTTTTTTCTACTCAGAAGGTCGGACATTTTGAAAGGGATGTTGGCGTGCATCTTCCTTGTTCTCAAACTTATTATAATGCTTATGACACCTCGCCTTATATTTACGGAATAAATTACTCATAAGCTCTTCCACAGTCTTACGCTCCTCTCTCCGACCAAAATTTAATTCCAAATCATCCTAAAAAAAATAGTCACAAACATATTATCATTTATAATATTCTAAATTTAAATAAAATATAGAAATTTATTCTACTAAATCAATGTTTTAAATATTACCAAACAACGCTTCTTGATAAGCTCTTTAACATCTTAGGAAACTTTCATCTATGAAATCGTTGCCAAAGGTGCATAAGTTCATATAAGAGCACCCGCATGCGATGCAAGCCAAGATGCTGGTTGTCATTCGCCTCCGGTATGTTCGTCAAGAATGTTAACCTTGATCTTACCCACCTTGCGATATTTTTCCAACGTCACGCCTCTAGTGGTGCCTTGACCTTGACGAGATTGTACTGTTGACTCTATAAAATATAATATTGTAATCAATCTTTATTATATGCCTATCATACTACCTTAATTAATAACTTTTATGAGTATTAGATTTTTACCTTGTTCTATAGAGTCAATCTCTAATAGTGAGTCTGAATGAGAGCTAGAAACAGGTAGAGATGGGTTGCGAACTTCCTTCTTCTTTGGTGGCGTAATTTCAAACCACTGATACATTCAATAAGTAAAATATTTGTGATCAAGTGTAATGTTAACACATAATTGGTCAATCGTGCAAAAGTGTTATGGCCCCCATCATTTGAACTTGATGTGTCTGCGTCACTTTCATCTATAAACATTCCCGCACTGATGTCACCTAACATTTACTCATATCCTCATCATATTCATCTCCAACAACCTCTAGTCGTACATCATCATCAATCTCGTCTTCTTCATATAGAGTCTCATATAAAGTTGGATATGATTCGCTGTGTAAGACCCAATCAGTATAACCCTTGTCAATACCTTTGACTAACAAATACTCTCTCACCAAGTCTATCTTATGAGAATGCAAATTCTTGCATTCTCTGCATGGGCATCTAATACGCCCATCACTATTGCATGCACTCAATGCGAACTCCAAGAATTTCTTAACACCTTTAGCATATACATCATAGTTCTGACCCAATCAATCGCTAACTTGCATCCAACTCTTATCCATGCCGACTATATTCATTACAAACAGTCACATATGCATCAATTGAGATTATGTATATATCATGTATCAATTAAAGAGTATGCCACCTTTCACCGGGTAGTTGGTCCTATCCCATCCGGGATTGTAAGATCATAATTGCCAACCTATGATCTATTATCTATCACGTCCAACAAATTTTAGCAACATCTCCCCATAGTTCTCCAAATATGCTCGTTTGGTTGTGTGCACTGACGATTAACACGTCGTTGCACCGTGACCGAAACTGCATATTCGAAGAACAATGGATGAATCTACCAAAATTGTAATGTTAGACGATAACAGATATAGTTCCATAATTTGCGAGAATGAACTTACAATCGCAAACTGTCCACTCTGCACAATTCAAGAGTTATCAATCAAGCATTCATCCAGATTGATAACTCTCGTACGGGTCTAAAGTTTATTTTGATGAAATACAAATAATGCAAGATATGCTAACATATGTCAGACAATAAGAACATATTATTTATACAACAATACAACAACAACATCAATATTATTAAATCTTAACTATATTTATTAAAATTGAAATTATGTAGTATTTTAATTAAATTACAAATTTTATAGTATTTAGAATTAACTACTTCAATATTATTAAATCTTAGTTATTGAATTTTAATTTAAAGATTATGTAGTATTTTAATTAAACTAAAAATTTTATAGTATTTAAAATTAACTATTTCAATATTATTAAATCTTAGCTATATTTGTTAAAATTTAAAGATTATGTAGTATTTTAATTAAATTACAAATTTTATAGTATTTAGAATTAACTATTTCAATATTATTAAATCTTAGCTATATTTGTTAAAATTTAAAGATTATGTAGTATTTTAATTAAATTACAAATTTTATAGTATTTAGAATTAACTACTTCAATATTATTAAATCTTAGTTATTGAATTTTAATTTAAAGATTATGTAGTATTTTAATTAAACTACAAATTTTATAGTATTTAGAATTAACTATTTCAATATTATTAAATCTTAGCTATATTTGTTAAAATTTAAAGATTATGTAGTATTTTAATTAAACTACAAATTTTATAGTATTTAGACATAACTATTTCAATATTATTTTTTTTTTTTTTTTTTTGAAAAGAACTATTTCAATATTATTAAATCTTAGCTATTTGTATTTTAATTTAAATATTATGTAGTATTTTAATTAACATACAAATTTTATAATATTTAGAATTAATTATTTCAATATTGTTATGTATTGTAAGTTCCCGTTCGAACGGTGTTAAACCTACCGTTCGAAAATAACATACACGTTCGAACGGTGATCTCAAACCGTTCGAACGTGTTCATTCCAGATTTTCAGTCGTCTTCAACAATGGAAAACTCAAATATATCAACAACAAACAAACCATAACCGGTATAATAACAACATGCCAACAAACAACAATATCAAGGAACCCTCAAATTTTCAAGATGGAGATTAAAACTTAGCTAAAACTTAGATAAAAATTTATAAAAATCAGATTATAAAAAACAGACCTTAGATGAAAATCCAAGAAGAGATAAAAACTTAGAACCGAGAAAAAGCTCCATAAAAAGTAGTAGAAATGACGTATTAATTCTAAAATACTTGAGTGAGATGAAAAGTAGTACTATTTGGGGTTGGATTGAGGGAGAAAGGCTCGGCTTTCTTCGTGGGGGACTGAGAGGGGCGGGAGGAGAGAGAAGATTCTGAGGTTCTATCGTAATTGAAAGTTTGCCATTCGAACGGTTATTTACTAACTGTTCGAACGTGAAACGATGAGGCGGGAAAATTTTCCCTCTTAAAGTTTTACGTTCGAATGTGAAATGATGCATTTCTGCTCTCATTTATAAACGTTCGAACTCTTAATATTTACCGTTTGAACGGTTTGCACAATGTTTAATAATATATTTTTTTACACTATATTATTAAATAAAATAACAACATTAATATATATAGATATATTAAATGATACTATAGTTTAGTTATATATGAATATATAATATCATACCAATTAAGTTATAAAATACAATATATATTATTAACTATATATATCATTTAAGTAACTATAATATATAGTACTATAGGTCAATTAATATACCGTTAATATAAACTAATTATAGTATTTATTAATTATAGTATCATATATATATACAAATTATATATATATGTTCACCAAAATATTTATATAATGTTATAACATATATACTAGTATATAATATAGTATTGATACTATATAATATAACTCATATTATATTATATATATTATATTAAATATAATAACTATATATTATAATATGCCATTAATAACATATATATAATAATATATATTATAATATATATAATAACATAAATTACAATATAATAATAATATATATTAACTATATTATAATACCGTTCGAACGTATTAACTAACCGTTCGAACGGTATTGTATATATAACTTGTCCCCGACGCCCATTTTCACCGAAACCAAACTCTCTCAAAATCCCAAACCAGTCACAAAACTCCTATCTCCGCCGTTTAACGCCGCCATTGCTGCAGTGAACAGTACCCAGTTGTAGCCTCCAACTCTAAGCACCGATATCCTCTTTTTCTAACTATTTTACCGTTTAAATTTAAGTTTTTGATGGATTATTTGTTTAAATTAGAATAAATCAATTTTTCCATCAATACTCACCGTAGATTTGCTTAAATCTGTTGAAGGAATGGTTATTTAAGTTTATTTATGTTTTGTTTGTTGAAAAATCCAAGAAATCGAAGGATTCCATGGATTTCAATGGCTGGGTCGACTCAGCGTCGTCTCCCTAGACGATTCGCATACCGTTTGACCGCTAATTGCCAAACAGATTAATTAGTTTTAACCCGTTCAAACGTTGTTTTATACGTTCAAACGGGTTAACACAAATAGCTTTGTATACCATTCGAACACCACTTTAAGCGTTCGGATGGTATAAATTTAAAGATATCTTATATTATAATTAAATTAATGGGAAATTTTATCAAATTTTGTTAAATTTTTTTATTATTAATATCGTATTGATAAGCTCTTAATTAATTGTAAATTTCATGTTTATTATAATGTCTTCTTCTAGGACGGGACGTAAACGACGCAATACTGCAGAGACTAGTATCAGTCCAGCCAGGAAGATGACTGTTTCACTAGAGCGACAGATGATGCTGTCTGACTTCCAGAGTCTTGTCTGGTAGGGTCATTCCCTGCCATCAATCTTTAGCGATCGTGATTGGGGACCTATCTTAGATGTGGATGAATCATGGGAGACTATTTCATATATTGACATTGTTTTTAAGTTCTATAGAGAGCTCGGTGATGCCAGCCCAGATGATGAAGGGGCATACAGTATCTCTGTTCGAGGAGTTACAGTTGTATTTTCACGAGATCAACTCGCTGAGCATCTCTGTATTCCTAGGCTGCCAGATGCATATCCGAACGTGATACCTAGATAGTCTGATCCTTCAGCTGAGACGGAGATAGCTGAGGAGGAGGCATCAGCTTATGCAGATGAGGTCGATACCCTTGCTGATCATGAGGTGAGGGATTTGGTTATTGGTCCAGATGCTCCCATGTATGACGGGACGAAGAGCATCAAACAGGCAGATTTATCTCCGTTCTTCAAGATCCTTAATTTGATAATCGCCAACAACGTTGACCCTCGGCAGCACAAGATAGAGTTTGGCCTTGATTGGACGAAATTTATGATACGGGTCACTCGTGGCATTCCTATCGACCTGGTAGGGTATATATTCAATAGGATTCAATTAGAGTCCCGATACATTTCAACGGATATACTGTCATTCCGGATCTTGATCACCAAATTTTTGTTATTTGTCGGTGTTGTGCCTGATGTTTCTGAGCATAAACAACAGGCGATGGGACCGATCAACAGTACCACCCTCTCACGCAGCACGGAACACTCAAGACTGCATCTTCGTGGACAACATTCAGACCCGGTTGATCCTCAGAGAGATGCACAGCCAGGAGATCATAGAGTACAGGCCGAGGCATCAGTACACAGCACTACTCGTGAGGACATGGCTGAGATTGTGCGTGCAGCGATCAGCGGACAAACATCACCACTGATCGATGCAGTGTGTATGGAGGTCCGTTCTGCTGTGTCTGAGTTTCGTACTGAGATTATTGGTAGCATCTCTGACTTATGTACGGAGCTTGATGCTATGTCGATGACTCATGTCACTATTAGTACTCGACTGACACATATAGAGGAACACCTAGCTGCAGTCGAGGAAGTGTATCAAGACATGGGGTCTTAGTATTTTATATCTTTTATTTATTCTTGTTTTGTTTTTAGAATGGACAATATTTAATGTTTTGCAAATTTAATATTTAATTATGAATTAGTCTTATTTTATATTTTCTGAACTAATTATTGATTTATATTATTCCTATTATTTAATTGATAAATTTTTTATAATTACGAGTTAATATAAATATAATTCTCTTAAAAATAAAAACATATGCTCACCATTCGAACGGTAAAAGTGTACGTTCAAAAGGTGTAGCAATTTCCCTCTATAACGATGTTACTTAACGCACCAAAATTTCCGTTCAAAAGTAAAAATTAAACCCTTCAAATGATGACTCATTACCGTTCAAATGGTTCAATTATTAAGGACGGAATATTTCGTCCCTAAACATACCGTTCGAACGGTATGCATCTTCCGTTATCTTTTTGAGATGAAATATAAAATTCGTCCCTAAATCTCACTTTTTGGGACGATTTCAATTCGTTCCAAAATAAAATCGTCCCAAAATCTCTTTTTTGTTGTAGTGCTAGCAGGGCTTCCGACGAGCCTGCCATGGTGCTGGTTGCTATATAAAGAAACCACATTTCAGTTCTGGCCAACACGGCAGTACTACTACTACGTCTCTCTCTCTCTCTCTCTCTCTCTCTCTCTCTCTCTCTCTCTCTCTCTCTCTCT
>QEOT01007585.1:41510-59032 GCA_003123785.1 Pterocarya stenoptera
GTCCCTTTTACCGCACCCTCGGAAGTTTCCCTATACGAAACTGGTTAAATCGCTGGCTTTTCATTAGGGGGTGTGACCCCAAAGGATTATTTGCACCCATAGGTAGCCACTCCTTTCTTAGGGAACTGTAGGTGAGACTTCCGCATCATACCACTCCGTACCAAGTTTCCATCACTAGCCCTTGTCATTAGACCACTATCTATCTATGCATGTATTTTCAGCCTAGAGTCTCAAATCTTTTGCTTCTCGGATAGCAGTGGAGGATGCAGCATGCATTGTGGGAGATGCCCGCTCGGTTTATTTGACATTTTGCACAATGATTTTTTCAGAAAATCTCCACCACGCAAGCTTGGAACTACAAGAATGGAATTTCAGTGTGGGTGTTGGTATGAACATCTATCATATGTCCTGATGTCTAGGAATAAAATTCATGTTCTTTCAGACTTCCAAATATTCTAACAAAATAAAAGTAAGATGAAATACACATCAAGATTGTCAACTCATTACCATGGTTACAGTGAACTGGAAAAAAATATTGATATCGCATTGTTCTGAAGAATCAGAGATATTTGAAATAACTTGGGCATTATAAGAGTGATGCGTGAGTGCTTGTCGTGTGTGTGTGTGTGTGAAAGGAAGAATACAAACCGAGTCTCTCTTGCTGTTTTGCTTCTCCTCCAAATCTTGAAGAGTTGTATCAAGTCGTTTCCTGTCAGGTAGAAAATGTTCTGTAGTCAAATATCAACAAAGACAGCAAGAATATGGCAATGGCAACAATGATGCTGATGATATAACAAGAACAAGAAGAAAATGAAGATAAATAATTTGACAGTACAGATAACGGGAGAAGATTGAAATGAATAAAATGGGAGAACAAACATCACAGGCTCCATGAGTGCAAAATTCAAACCCATCATGCCTGTTTTTCAGTAAATAAGCATCAAATTATTTGTTGGGATGAAGCGTAATAGCAGACATGCGAAATAGGTTTTGTCCTAACATTCTGTATTTCTCATTCAGTTTATTGCCTCTCTTCCAATCCAATGGGGTTAATTCATACTTCGGGAGATTTGTTTGTCATGGATTGAACATTCCTGATGTCAGTAATATTTTACCACTAGGATCCACAGACTCTTCCGAGCAAAGGACCTCCATTGCCATCCACAAAGAAGTAACTACAAAAGTCATATTCCCTTAGTACTTATCAAAAACAAAAAAGCCGTATCCTCTTAGTACAAGATGCATGATGCTAGGATTCAAATAGATAAAGTGAAGCTTCAGCTGGGTTTGCCCATCCTATGAAGTGTGGACTATGAAAATAACAAGAATTGTCATCTACATTGATATCATATATCAATAAAAAAAAACCCAAAAGGACCAACAAAAAACATACAATTGAAATCAGATATTCAAGGTTGATAGTTCCTTGAATCTGAATTTTCAATAAGTGGATACAGATGCAAAAATTGATAGCATTAGCTATGGACAACGTAAATTATCAGAAGCTCACAATTCAGCAGACATATATTCAATCCTCTTGCGCACATTAGCATTTGCCTCTGCCAAATCCTGCTTCACAAGTACTGGACCGATCAATNCCCCAAAAGGACCAACAAAAAACATACAATTGAAATCAGATATTCAAGGTTGATAGTTCCTTGAATCTGAATTTTCAATAAGTGGATACAGATGCAAAAATTGATAGAATTAGCTATGGACAACATAAATTATCAGAAGCTCACAATTCAGCAGACATATATTCAATCCTCTTGCGCACATTAGCATTTGCCTCTGCCAAATCCTGCTTCACAAGTACTGGACCGATCAATTTGTACACATTTGCATCTTCATTCAGCAGATCCAGCTCCTACAAACACAAACAAATAATTCAAGCCTAATTTTTTTTTTTTTTTTTGACAAGTAAGAAAATAATATTACTCAAAGAATAGGCCTAGCCCAGTATATACAATAGGGAGCCCTAACTAAGAGGGCGTGAGAGAGACAAGAAAGTCATGAAGGACCATGCCGTTAAATATTTACCTAATTTTACCTAATCTTTATCAAGTCATACAGATTATAATTAAAGCCCTGTTCACTTACAAATAAAAAAGAAAGAACAAAACAGAAAAGAAAAATAGAATCCTTCATTCCATCAAATATAAACAACCTTGATCAAATCATAAGGATCATATTAAAACCCTGCACAGAGTGTCCCCCCAAGTTTAAACTATACTCTAACCTTGAAGCTGTCAGGAGTACTCTGAAAGGTGTTTATACAAGTTTGTATGGAGTGACTTTTGACCCATATCTCATTGCAATGTGGTGCATAATTGCATCAGTAAAAGTGTAGCAAATAGATTNAGGACCATGCCGTTAAATATTTACCTAATTTTACCTAATCTTTATCAAGTCATACAGATTATAATTAAAGCCCTGTTCACTTACAAATAAAAAAGAAAGAACAAAACAGAAAAGAAAAATAGAATCCTTCATTCCATCAAATATAAACAACCTTGATCAAATCATAAGGATCATATTAAAACCCTGCACAGAGTGTCCCCCCAAGTTTAAACTATACTCTAACCTTGAAGCTGTCAGTAGTACTCTGAAAGGTGTTTATACAAGTTTGTATGGAGTGACTTTTGACCCATATCTCATTGCAATGTGGTGCATAATTGCATCAGTAAAAGTGTAGCAAATAGATTGTTACTTTGCTAGGATTCGTTTGTGAGCCATAATCTGACTGCTTTTACCCTAACAAAACAATATCTGCAAATGTTTTATTTTCCCAGGAGATGGTGAAAGACAATCATAAGGATAAGAGTCAAGCTAGTTGTGCTATCATAGTAGAATTGATGAAAGCTTATAACTCATTGAATTGTGTGGTTCATTCTTCACTGCCTTCTCGTTTTGGTGCTCCTTCCAAGTAGGTGAATTGAGTAAGAGAATGAATAAATACTCCGAGATTTTTGTTGCAAACTTGAAATAAATGCCCTTGTAGGCTATTTTGAAGGGAGAAGGGGTCGAAGGCAAGGGATCCACAATCCCCCAACCTTTTTGTTTTAGCAGTAGAAGTGTTGTCTAGATCAATTGATGAAGTTTCCCTTGGTTATAAAGCTTTCAATTTTCACCCTAATATTTAGAAATTCAGCTCACTAGTGTCATTAAATGTTAACTTCATACGAAGAAAAAAAACAACCACCTTAAGCCGTCAAGGCAGTTGCCTAAGGCCTCCCTATAAATGCCTCAGTAAATTTTTAAAAAATAAAATAAGATCTGAAATAGGATAAATATTATAAGTTTATTTATAATTATGATGATAAAAAGCCCTTGCATTGATGAGTAAAAAAAGCCTACAATTCTTTCAAAATATAAATGATATTAAGTGATTTCATGTAAAAATATAGCGGTCTCATTTTAAATTTTTGTCTTAGGCCTCAATTTACATTGAGCCGTCCTTGCCTTGATCCGCATTTTGAATATTTTTTCGGGTAGAACTTCAAAGGAAAGAAAATACTTACAAAAACAAAAATATTTTCACTTGGCAAATATCATATCAGAAAATAATATAGCTGCTGTAAACCTTGAGGACGAGCTCGTTCTCACCGAGCTGGATAGTGTACTTCTTTCTCACTTGGTGATTCTTCGCAATATCTGAAAAATACATACCGTCTAAGGATCCAACTCAAGAAAAAAAAAATCATGCATCTCAACACACATACATGATGCATATAAATGTATGTATTATTGAGAATGGAGGAAATTCTAAGAGACTTAGGTTAATTGAAGGGAGAGGTAGGTAGGGATCGGAATATTACCTTTCTGGTTCTACTGAGATCGTTAGCTTTGGTCTCTAAGTCGCGCTGTAGCTCCCGAAGAGCGGCTGGGGAAGCCATTGGTGCTCGCTTCTCCTTCTTCTTCTTCTACTTCTTCCGCTACTACCGTTGGCTTCTCGTTTGGTTTTGAGCTCGGTTGCGGTTGTTAATCGGATCCAAGTTGGGCCTCAAATACATTAACCTTAGGGCGAAGTCCAGTAACGGACAAAGATTATGAACGTTCGGCCTGCAGCCCATCTGGGGTTAGGACTGTCCATTCAGGCCGGATTTTTCCGGCTCCGTCCCGAACCCGAATTACAAAATTCGGATACACCCGGTCCGGATATAACCCAGGACTCCTTTTTTTTTTTTTTTTTTTTTATGTTTGAATGCTGGAATATATATATAATTTATATAAAATATTTTAGGTACATACAAAAGTCTTGATCGTTTTACCAAACCATTTCAAAATGGTCTCGAAAATTTTCGCATGCAGCAGTTTTCAGCATTATTTGGTCAAAACAGATCACGAAAGGCGTATCCCAGCTTTATCACATAATTATCAGAGATGATAATTGCCCATGGACATGACATCCAGCTTCTACAGACTACCTATATGCATATGATATGATAGGCATCCTCGTATAAATTACTGAAATTGCTTATTAGCCCAGAAATCACCACATCGATCCAGTTACGTAAAATGCATCCAAAATTACTAAATATATCAAAATCAAAATCAAATAACAAAAAGCATTCAAATATCAAAGCATTCAAATTGAAGGATTAGAGGAAAAAAAAACCGAGTTTCAGGTTATAAATCCGGGTTCCAGATTTTAAACCCGGGTTCCTGTCCGGGTCTGACCCGGGCTAACCCGGTCCAGGTTCCGGCCTGAGTTTGAAATCTAAGTTCCGGTCTGGGTATACCTGGATTCCCAGATTGGAACCCGGATGAACAACTCTATCTGGGGTTACCTTTAAGGTCTCGTTTGTTTTTACAAATCCTCTTAACTCATTTCATCTAATCATTATAATTTTTTAAAATTTTTACATAAAATAAAATAAACAATTTAATTTTCTTAAATTTCAAAATAAAAATTATATTAAAAATATATATTTTATAATATTTTATTCAACTTTTAATTTTAATCTCAACTCATCTGTAAAAACAAACGAGGCTAAATCATTTAGGGGATCAAGCCAATAAACTTCCTTGTGTATTATGGGTTTATTAGATGCTAGAACACCTATCAATCATAATATAAATGGCAAAAAACGAAATTCAGCTAATCGTAAAGGTGTAAGTGAGATAAAATTATCAAGGGTGCTTGAGCATCACAATAAGTTAGGATGATTGTATTTGGAGTACAAATTCTTTTAAAATAAGGTTAAAAAGAGGACAAAATAATTTCTTAGAAAAGTAATTAATAAAATTAAGAAAGAGTCCTTTGGTATACCTGTAGGGAGGAGGGTAGGGAATATTATTAAGAAATGCTAAAAACTGAAATCACTTCTTATGATACGTTATATCTACTTTACAATAAAAATAAATATACAATCTATTAGTATTTAATATTTTCTTTTCTTTCCGTTGGCCTTTAGTTTGCTTGCCGGTGGTTAACGGGCTTATCTTGATTATGGCTTTTTTTTTCTTTGTTTTGATCGTTAAGCCCTTATTACGTTGGAGCATTCTTTTCCCGTTATGTCCAACATCCAGAGTCATTTTTTGTCTCGTTTATATATATTTGTATGGTTTTTTGGTACGGGGTGGAATGTACTTGACAAAAAGGGAGATAAGAAAAATAAACTTAGATAATATATATTTTTTTAAGAGTATTTCCAGATAAAAGAAATGTATTCTTTTGGTGGAATTTGAGCTCAACCATTTGTGCAGAGTTGGTTTGGGCTATACGAAAATCATTTGGGCTGTTGTATCCTGAAGGAGTCAAATCAAGAAGAATTCTGCTGCACAGATTAATTTGAGACTTGTACACCGTAGAGGACTTGAATCTCCTTAAAGAAAACGATATTTCCGTGCCTCAGTCAAAACTGGATTCGTTTAAATGTTAATTTTTTGTTATTTTTATTACATTATTATAAATTTCACTAACAATTTTAACGAGAATTTAGATGGAGCCTACAATTAAAAAGTGCGCGAAAAGCGGTGGACCTCTCAATAAGCTCTTTCAATTTATTGAAGGGTGGTGGGCAGATTCTGGTGCCAATAGGCATATCTGCTATGATAAATGTTTGTTTAAAAATTATACTCCTTCTAAAATAGAGAAATATATTATACTTGGTGATTCTAGTAAAACTATGGTTGTTGGGAGTGATGAAGTTAAACTAAAATTTACCTCTAGGTATATATTAATGCTTAAAGATGTGCTTTATAAACCGTATATGAGGAAGAATTTGATGTCGAGTTTTTTACTCAACAAAGCGGGTTTCAAACAAACTATTGAATCCGATAATTTTGTTATAACGAAAAATGAAATTTTTGTGGGTAATGGCTATGTTTGTGATAATATGTTTAAATTAAATGTTGAGCATAAAGCATCAAATATTTCTGTTTACATGCTTTCTTCTTTAGATTTTTGGCATGTATGTTTATGTCATATCAATAGTAGATATGTTGCTATCATGAGTAGTTTAGGATTAATTCTCAAACTGACAAATGAGTTTTAAAAATGTGAAATTTGTAGTCAAGCAAAAATTACAAAACGGCCTCATAGAAGTATTGAAAAAAATACCAAATTGTTAGATTTAATTCACACCGATCTTTATGAATTTGAAGGAATTTTAACTCGTTGAGGAAATAGATATTTTATCACTTTTATTGATGATTTTTCAAAATATACTTATGTTTATTTATTAAAAAATAAAAGTGATGCTTTTGAAAAATTTAAAGAATTCTTCCATGAAGTTAAAAATCAATTTGGTAGAAAAATTAAAAGATTTAAAAGTGATAGAGGTCGAGAGTATGATTCAAATGGGTTTAATACTTTTGTTCAGTCCTTGGGAATTATTCATGAAACTACTGCACCATACTCACCTGCATCTAACGGGTGGTTGAGAGGAAAAATAGAACGTTGATTGAGTTGACGAATGCTATACTTATTGATTCAGGTGCTCCCTCAAGTTTTTGGGGTGAAGCAGTTTTGACTGTTTGTCATGCTTTAAATAGGGTGCCTTAAAAAAATTCAAAAACTACACCTTTTGAATTATAGATAGGGTATAAGCCAAATTTGAGATATTTTAAAATTTGGGATTATTTGGCTTTTGTAAGACTAACTGACCCTAAAAGGCCTAAATTGGAGGTTAGAACTTCACGTGTGTTTTTCTTAGATATGCAAAAAATAGTACAACCTATAGATTTTTTGATATTAGAAATAAAGTTATTTTTGAATCAGGTGATGCAATTTTTCATGAAGAAAAATTTCCTTTTAAATCAAAAAATAGTAGGGGTCAAGCATTTAGAAAAAATAATTTTTCTGAAGCTAATTCTTCTACTCTTTTAGAAAGTGAAGAAAATTTTGAATTAAGGAGTAAGAGAGCTAGAGTTGAAAAAGATTTTGATCCCGACGATTATATTTACAATATTGAGGAAAATCCAAAGAATTTACAAGAAGTTTTAGTGTCACCTGATTTTGTATTTTGGGAAGAGGTTGTGGATGATGAGATGAATTTACTAATTTCTAATAAAACTTAGAAATTAGTTGAATTACCACTAGGTTGCAATTCCATAGGGTGTAAATGGGTCCTTAGAAAAAAATTTAGATCAGATGGTACAGTTGAAAAATTCAAGGTCAGGTTAGTTGCAAAAGGTTTTAAATAAAAAGTTGACCTTGATTTTTTGACACTTTTTCTCCAATTACAAGAATAACATCCATTAAATTATTAATTCTCGTTGCAGCAATTTATAATTTAAGGATTCATCAAACAGATGTTAAAACAGCTTTTATAAATGGGGACCTAGATGAAGAAATTTATATGAATCAAGCCGAAAGCTTTGTAGAGTCTAGCCAAGAAAGCAAAGTGTGTAAGTTGACAAAATCTCTATATGACTTAAAATTGGCCCCTAAACAATGGCATGAGAAATTTGACTCTTGGATGATTGAAAGTTGCTACAAGTCAAATGAAAGTGATAAATATATTTATCATAAATTTTGAAAAAATTCACATGTTATTATTAGCCTATATGTTGATGATTTATTGATATTTAGTTCGAATTTGCATGTTATAGATGAAACAAAAAACATGTTTTGTAACTATTTTGCTATGAAAGATCTTGGTGAGGCTAATTTTATTTTGGGTATGAAAATTACCAAAACATATGATGTTATTTTTCTTGATCAATTGCATTATGTAGAAAAATTATTGAAGAAATATAATTATGTTGGATGCAAGCATGTTGTTACTCCTTTTGATTCTAGTGTTCATTTGTTTTCTATTGAAAAATGATGATGATGTGATTAATCAAGAGAAATACGCTAGCATGATTGGGAGTTTACATTATGCGACTGATTGTATTAGACTTGACATTGGTTATGTAGTATGAGTACTTAATAGATTTACCACCAAGCCTGGAAGAGACCATTGGTGTGCAATGGATCGGATAATAAAATATTTATCTGGTACAAAATAGTATGGCTTGTTTTATAAAAGGTATCTTGCTGTACTTGAAGGTGATTAGAATATCTTGTCAGGTGATTCTCTTTCAACTACTTTATATTTTCACCTTGGGTGGTGGTGCTGTATGTTGGAAGTCTAAAAAACAAACGATTATTGCTAACTCAACGATGAAAGCTGAGTTCATAGCTTTAGTTTCAACAAGTGAGGAAGGAAATTGGTTGAGAGATTTATAACATGAGATTCCCTTATGGGAAAAGCTAGTTACACCTATTTTAATTCATTGTGATAATACTGCTTCTATTGATGGAGTACAAAACCTTTACTATAATGGTCAATCCAGATCCATAAGAAGAAAACACAATACTGTGAGATCTTATTTGACTGATAGTGTTATTGTCGTGGTTTATGTTAAGTCTTGTGATAATCTTACAGATCCACTTACAAAGGTCTTAACAAGAGAAAAGGTCTGGAATACATCGAGGGAAATGGGATTAAAACCCATAAATTCATGAGCCATGTATGAGGATACCCAATCTAGGGACCAGAAATCCTGAGAACCGGGTTCAATGGAAAAAACGAATCATATGATGGTAGTAAGAAATGCAATATTTATTTTATTTCTCATTCCTATGATATGGGTGCATCTATCCTATAATGTTGTAGAGAATGAGTTTTTGGATAAACTCTTAATGAAATTTTGTAGCTCTTATGAGTAGAGTGTAAGAATTACAGGGACACCCTTGATAGATTTCATCTGTGTGAGTGTGAGAGTGGGGCCGCTCTCTATGAGATTTGGATTTATTCTCAAATGCATTCATGAAACCGGGATGAGCACAAGGTCGTAATGTGCTAGCTAATAAAGCTCATGTCAATACCTGGGTTACTATGTGTGAGTAATAATTTTTTATTTCCCCTCAGCAGTCATAGTTCAAGTCTGAGACCATTACTGACTCTGGAGTAAAGGTTGTTATTTTACTAAGTGAGGGTTTAATGCAGAGCATACTTTCATGATCCATAATAATCATTTTTTGTCTGAAAGTATTTCTTTTATATATATTTTATTATTATTAAAAATATGGAGAAAATGTTAGTATTTTTAATATTTTCTTTTCTTTCCGTTGGCCTTTAGTTTGCTTGCCGTTGGTTAACGGGCTTATCTTGATTATGACTTTTATTTTGCTTTAAATTTTGTTTTGATCGTTAAGCCCTTATTACGTTGGAGCCTTTAATTCTTTTGCCGTTATGTCCAACGTCCAGAGTCATTCTTTGTCCCATATATATATATATTTGTATGGTTTTTGGGTACGGGGTGGAATGTACTTGACAAAAAGGGAGATTAAAAAAAAAAATAATAAGCTTAAAGAGTATATATATATTTTTAGAGTATTTTCAGATAAAAGAAATGTATTCTTTTGGTAGAGCTTTGAGCTCAACTACTTGTACAGAGTTGGTTTGGGTTATACGACGATTAGTTGGGCTGTTGTATCTTGGAGGAGTCAAGTCAAAAAGAGTTCTGCTGTACCGATTAATTTGAGACTTTGTACACTGTAGAGGGCTTGAATCTCTTTAAAGAAAGCGATATTTCCGTGCCTCAGTCAAAACTGGTTTCGTTTGAATGTTAATTTTATTGTAATTTTTATTACATTATTGTATAATTCACTAATACAATCTAACATATTATATCAAACTATATCGATTTATAAATTTATTTTTATAAAATGTTTTTGTGATCAAACCATTTCACTAATAGCATTAAGTTTTGATAACGTTTAAAAGTTGAGTTCAATCTAATTTTAAACTGAGTTCAACATTCAAACACTCAACTCTTAAATTATTAAACTCATCTCAACTCAAAATTTTTTTATACGTAAGACCCACAACTTTTTTCAACTTCAACACATATTTACATACGGAATTCACAATTTTTTTTAACTTCCTATAAATAGATCTAAATTTATTAGAAATAGATCCTATAAAACTCATCCTACCATCTTAATTCATTACTATTTATAAAAAATTTAACTTATATCATTTCACTTTAGCATCAAAACCGAGCTGAGATTAAATGCGATACAAAAGCAAATAATTTGGATCAACTTTTTTTGTGGCCGGAATTCCTAATAAAGTAGGCAGGCAGCTGCCTGCCTGCCATGAGACCGACAGCAATCCGCTCCTCTATCATTCTTCGAATTTCTATGATTGCCCCTTTTATCCCAAACTTCATATCACCTGATGGAAAAAACTCCATTATTTCTCTCTCTCTTGGTAGGATACATTTTAATTAATTCTTTTTTATTACTAGCATTAAACATGATTTAAAATGGGTTATGTCAAATAATATGATTAACCTAAATTAAAGAAACATTAGTACAGATGAAAAGATTGAGACTTGATGCAACTTTCTAATCAAAATACTTCCTGTAATTTACATATAGATAGTCAGTATGTAAATACTGCTAGAAAGTAATATGAGAAAAAGTAAAATAAAAGTGGAATCAATCACACATAACATAAAGATTTACGTGGTTTGATAACGTATATACATCCACAGAATTGTAAAAAAATTTATTCAGATGATAATCAAAGATGCATTGTAGAGGTCGTGTAAAAAAACAATTGAGTTCTTTTATTTATTATTTCTACGATACATACTTGTTAAATAAAAAATAAAAAAATAAAAGATTATATGTGATATATAGTGTAAAAATAATAGTAAATTTTTCGTATAAAAATAAGTACACAAGCTTTAAGCACTGTCGATACGGCGGTGAGGCGGGACCCCAAAAAGACCAGGGTTCTCAAAACACGCAATGATATTTGGCAAAATGTCAACAATATTACAAATGTTTTTAGTGGGAAGAGGGCAACTTTTAAAGCAAGTTTGATTAAAGCAAAGGGCAACTTTGGGCTTTAAATACACACACTCTCATTGCCTCCTCTTTCCCACTGTACCTACGAACAGAGTACGCATATGTAGCATTTACAACACAGAGAGAGAGAGAGAGAGAGAGAGAGAGAGAGAGAGTTGGGTGGAAGATGGCTCAAAGCTCCAGAAGAAGCAAATGGGTTTCGCTGTTGATGCTTCTCTTTGCTCATCCGGCCACTGCAATTCCTGCAGAGGATGGTAACTTTCTCTTCTTCTTGTCCCACTCATGTTGATCTTGTTTCTTCAACCACCTTTTTCTCTCTCAAAGCTAGTTTTCACCTCTCATTAATTTCTGGTTTCCACATGATTTGTGGATCTACTTTGTGGGTTGGTTTTTGCCATTTCTATTGAGATCTGATACATGTTGCACTTGCTGTCTTCTACTTCACCTCCTGTGCTGCAATGGGGTTCTGTTTTTGGGTCTGCTCTGGGTTTTTGTACATCTATGCTGGACTGTGCTGCAGTAGGAAATATGAAGTGTCCGATTCTCTTTAGTATGAGGACTTTGTGCTAGGGAAATATCTTCTTTAGTATTTCATCAAACAATGAGTTTCCTTCACTTTCTAACATACTTCTCCCTTTTCTTCTTCTGCTTCTTCTTTTTCAGTAACTTCAGTAAATAGCAATTATTTTGCAGAAAGGTCCAATGCCCCTGAATAATATAGCTTTGCTAATTGCGTAACTAATTAAACACTCTCATGGCGAGTTGACTCTATGGTTCTAAGAAGTGAAATGAGAAGATATGCAAATAGTACTGAAAAAGTGGTAAAAAAAAAAAATAAATAGTAGTAAATAGTAATAAATAGTAATAAAAAATAATAATTAAATATTAAATAATAGTAGAGTGATTTCACTATTTAAACACGCGTTTGATTAGTGAAATAATCTCAAATATTCTATAAATAATAAAAAAAATAATTATAAAATATTAAATAGTTAAGAATAATAGTAAAAAGTTGATAAAAAAGTAATAATCCATAATACTCCTCCACTACCAAACTAAGCCTAGTCTTCAATCCCAAGGGATTCAAGGCCCACCACTCCACTTTTTGACCATTTTCTTTGAGCAATTGTTTCAACTATAGAGTCAGCAGAGGGTAGAAATCTTCTCCCGTGTTGAAGAATTGCTCCTCTTTTCCTCGGCCATTTTCCCATATCTCGTTTCCCTGTACATGTTTTTACAAAGATACAACCTTGCAGGACTGCTGATCTATGACCATCCAACTAATGAGTAGTACTAACAATCTTTAGATCAATCTACTTTAGCATCCCATTACAACCATTTTTTAGACTATCAACAAAAATAACTTTATTCCTCTTTCTATTTTGTCTCCTTCAATCACAAAACATCGATAAAAAGTCATTTTCAAAGTAAAAAATTAAAAAAAATTGAAACGTACACCTAACGAACATTGTGAAGGATCCTCCTTCAAAAAGCTTGGGGGAGGAGGGAGGGACATGTTTGGATTATGTAGTTGATATTAAATACTAAAATTATCTGAATAATTTATGAATGTTAATAAAATAATCTAAAAATATTGCCTTATCAGATAAGCATAAAGCTCAACATCTAGTCATCGGCTAAAGCCTAAACATGTCCTGGTGGGGGTCGGGCCTAGCTATAAATTCGGCTTCACTTCGCCGTCTCGTTCTTTGTCTTATAGGGATTAGGAAATGCTGCAAAGAGAGGTATCTCTCTATTGTCTAAACAGTTTATGTTTTATCAGAAAATATGATATTACTCCTTTTTCTTTTTTTAATTGGATTTTGTTTTTATTCATTCACACTCTATATTTTATATTTTTTAATATTTAATTTTTTTTTGAATTTAGTTTTTTTAAACTATTTTAAATTTTTTATTAACTATTTATATAAAAAAAATTTGATAAAAAAAATTTTAAAAAAAATTTTAAAAAAAGATGAAATATAGAGTATGGGTGAATAGTAAAAAATTATGAAGAAATTTTGTTTTTTATTTAAGAATAATCATATTCTTAAATAAAATAGTCAAAACATATTTTATATTTTACATTTAGGAAGGATTTGTGAATTTTCTTGCCATGATCTTGTTCTATTCTTTTATCTCCGTTTCTTTTTGGGTATTGTTCCCATTAATTAGTTCTTTATGTGGTTGCACAGACTTTTGTACATCTGAAGCCCATACGTAGATAAGGTTCTCTCATCCATAGGATGTGTTTATACGCGGGTCCCCATTCCCAAAAAAGAAATGCACATAAAATAAACTCATACGATTTGGATGGATGGTCAGAAGGTGTAGATGAAATGGTCTGGGGTGAAACATTTCAGTCAGAGGATGTTCTAGTTTGGTTCTCATTATTGAATTGATGCTGGGATATGAGTAGGGTAAGAGAGTATTCGGGATTGGCAAGTACTACATTTATAAAAAAAAAAAATTTAAAATATAAATTTAATAAAATGAACGATTCCATTATAAAGAAAATGGATGATTGTGTTGGAAAAATATTAGTAAATTCAACTTAAAAGTTTCAATAATTCTGTCTGTATTAATCGTAAGTACGAGGGCGTGAACGAAGAAGTTGAACGAATTTAGCACATCAACCTACACTAAAAAAAGGGGCTCACTGCAAAATAGAAGTCCAGATGAAGCCTCTCGTCTCCTCCGACACCCAGATTAGTACTACTCTGGTGCAACTGTGAGGAGTTGGGACCAGGGTCCTGTTCTTGATCACTTTCTTGATAGATGACAGCGTTCTTGCATCCTGTACAGGAAGCATGTTTTTACCCGTACAACCTCCTGAACTTCCATATTCGTGTTTGTCGTGAACCCAAGTGCATGGCCCATACTAAATAATGCTTGCGTGTTATGCATGGTGGCCGCTGCATGTGTAAAAATTCAGACCAGTGATTTCTGTTCTTTAAAAATGGCCCCATGTTCTTCAGGTTGCTACATTGCTAACTGATATTACAGGTCCCACTTGGGTGTTTTTTCCCTTCATATGACATAATCTTTAAAGTACCAGAAGTATTATTCAACTTATTTGAAAGTTTATGTTGCAATATGCAAAAAAAAAAAATTTGCTTCAAGATTCGTGATTATCTCCCTTCATTTGTCAGATTTCACGAGGAATCAGTAAAAGATAAAATAAAACCATGAAAAGTACACAAAAATGTATTTATATAAATATTCCTGCATCTTCATGGCTTGATTCTATTATCTTATGCGCATCAGGTCCTGTACCAAACGGTGACTTCGAGACGACCCCAGTAAACGGGTTCCCGAGCGTGGCCGTGGCAGACAGAGCCACCGCGATCCCAAGCTGGAAATCGAAGGGCACGGTGGAGCTCGTAGAAGCGGGGGAGAAACAGGGCGGGATGATACTCATCATACCGCAAGGTAGACACGCGGTGCGGCTCGGTAACGACGCCGAGATCAGCCAGGGGCTGAGCGTGGAGAAGGGGTCCATTTACTCGGTCACCTTCAGCGCCGCCCGCACCTGCGCGCAGTTGGAGTCGCTGAACGTGTCGGTGCCGCCTGCGTCGCAGACGATAGACTTGCAGACGCTTTACAACGTGCAGGGGTGGGACCCGTACGCCTACGCGTTCGAGGCGGAGGAGGAAGAAGTGAGTTTGGTTTTTAGGAATCCGGGCATGGAGGATGACCCCACTTGTGGCCCCATCATTGACGATATTGCCATAAAAAAGCTCTTCACTCCCGATGGACCCAAAGGTATCCCTGATCTCTTTGCCTCTCTCTCATCTTCGGCTGCACAAAAGTCAAAAATCCAGAACTAAAAGCTAAAGCTGGATGGTCTTTGGAGTAACTTTCGCATCGTCCAATGCTGCGGGTCTCTCATTCGTGGGATACCGGGCCTGGTGTCGCAGTGTGGTCTGTGGCCCCCGTATGGATGGTTCATACTGACTAGGGGTTCTGCTTCTTGGGTTTGAGAATATATTGTTCACTAGTTACTTAATTTGACATTAGCATGCTGTATGTCCACACGGGATATGCCACATCAAATTTTCGTTAGATTTTTTTTTATATTTAATTGAAATTTTTTTATAAATCTAAGAATTAAAATGATAAAAAAAAATTCCTCACTCGTTAAAAAAAAAAAAAAGTACTTATCAAAAAATAAAATAAAATAAAATAAAAACTTTGGAGAAAAAAAATATGGGTGTAAAATCGGGGATGATTATGTCTTTAATCCAAAGCTATAAGTGAAATACTACAGACATTTATTTAAAGTTATGATACCTGTAAATTTATTTATAAGAAATTCTATTTACAATCTGGAGTGAAGGACTGCATGTGCATTCTAATATCATTTTAAAATAGAAATTATTATAATTTTAAAAATTATTTAAACATAACTGTATGATGAGCGGAGACTGTATGTAATCCAAATTAAAATGACTTCTTGGGGTTTTGCTTTTAAGAATATGTTGTTCACAAGTTTGCTTAATTTGCTGTCATCTATGCAGAAAATGCAGTTATAAATGGCGATTTTGAAGAAGGCCCATGGCTGTTTAGAAACACCTCACTCGGTGTCCTACTCCCCACCAACCTTGATGAAGAAATATCCTCATTACCGGGTTGGAATGTGGAATCTAACAGAGCCATTCGCTACATAGACTCCGACCATTACACAGTTCCCCAAGGCAAAAGGGCAGTTGAATTGCTTTCAGGTAAGGAAGGCATAATTTCTCAAATGGTGGAAACAACACCAAACAAACCGTACACCTTGACCTTTTCCTTGGGCCAAGCTGGGGATAAATGCAAGCAGCCACTTGCTGTCATGGCCTTTGCTGGAGACCAGGCTCAAAACACCCATTACACGCCTGATTCCAACTCTTCCTTTCAGAGTGCTAATCTCAACTTCACAGCCAAGGCTGAGAGGACCAGAATTGCATTCTACAGTGTCTATTATAACACGAGAAGCGACGACATGAGCTCGCTATGCGGTCCGGTGGTGGATGATGTGAGAGTGTGGCTTTCTGGGTGTAGTAGAAATCATGTGTTTGAAGGATTGATGAGTTTGGGGCTTGGCTTTGCTCTTTATATGTTGGTTTTCATCACGATGTAGGGTTTGTATAATGCAGGATATGTGTTACCTAATGTTTATGCTTTTGTAAGTTTGGCATGTTTCTATGTGTGGCTTTAGAATTTTGCTATATATGGGAAATGAGAAATGAGTCGCATATTGTATTTCATCTTTTGGTTATCATGAGAAGTGTTACCACTACAAAGAAATTTTTTAAAAATAAATCTATAAACTGACATGATTTCATATAATACGTTAGATCTATTTTTTTTTTAAATAATAATTTTACAATGTAACGTACCACATCAAGCTACATCAATTTGTGTGTTTTATTTTTGTGAAATTTCTTTCGAGTTATGCTAGGTATAAATTCTAAATAGACAAGTTTTATACAAGTCATTTGTAAAAAAGTGGGTTCACTAATAAAGAATAGGTTTTTTTTTTTTACACTTTTTTAACATTGAGTTCATTTTTTTATAAGGGTTTATATGAGGCTCGTCTATTTAAACCTTATACAAATCATTTTTCTTTTAATAAGGATTTATATGAAGTTTATCTATTTAAAACTTATACAAATCATTTTTTATCTCTTTATGACTAAAATATTTCTCTTTTGATATATAGAAGAAGTGTCCATCAAGATTAAGCAATTATGAACACACCAAAATTCTTTTATGGGTGCTAACAAATTTGCTTAAGGAAATAGTTGATGAAACAATTACCCAATTTTTCTCCCTAATAAGTACTTTTTCCACTCAAAGTCTAGCCATAATAGAAGGGGATGCCCAATCGTATCTACATCTATTGAAAGCCCAGATTCCACTCCTTTCTGGAACATTTCAACTATCATTAAAGACATTCATCACATCTCTCAATATCATCAAGACTGAAAATTTGTTAAAATACATCGATCTCAAAATCGATGTGCTCATTTAGTGGTGCAATGTGTAGTTATTAGTCATGTTTTCGGAAGCCTACTTTTAGATAAAATCCCTAGTTGTTTCTTGTATATTGATAGTGGAAATTATCCACCTTAAACTGTTTGCACTATTAATTATTTCTATATAATATGCTTGATTAGAAAAAAAAAAAAAAAAAAAAAAAAAAAAAAAAAAAAAAAAAAAA
>QEOT01007585.1:59128-142289 GCA_003123785.1 Pterocarya stenoptera
AAAAAAAAAAAAAAAAAAAAAAAAAAAAAAAAGAAAGAAAGAAGAAGAACTTTCCACTTTCATGATAATTTTTTCAAACTACTGCTTAATTTATAATTATCTCAAAACTATCAATTCTGCCAATCACAAAATACCCTTAAATTTAAAAGTTAAAAAACAAAATTGAGTATAGAAATTAAAATGAATGTTTTTTATTTTTATATTTTTGAAGATTTGTACTCAATTAAAATTTTTATTTACTAGTGGTATCTCATTGTTTCTTCAACGAACTGTAATGGATAATTTCATCATGTAAAAAAAAAGATACATTGGAATTATATGAGAAAAATACTTTAGTCACAAATGAATTATACAAAAATAAACCTATAATTTGATATCGTTTGATGCAGTATATTAGATTGTAAAGTTACTCTATTATAAAATAGATATAACAAATAATATAAAATTACGTCAATTTGTAAATTTAATTATGTGTATTCTATTTATATATTAATCGCTTCTCATTATTTGATACTTTGGGATGACTTTCAAAATTGAGAGGGTGATTATACTTCATAGGGGTTTGTGTATTTTTTTCAAAGAAACAAAAAACTCAAGGATCCTCATTGAGAAAGAAAAAAAAAAATGTTTTTTTTTCCAAACATTTTTTAAACCACTTAAATATTAAAAAAAAAAATCATAAATTCATTAAAAAAATGCTTCTTTAAACATTAAGTAAAAAAAAAATCAAATATGTGAGATGAGATCCTCAGTGACCCAAACATTATTCAAATGGTAATGATACTCTTATATTTCATTTACTACTATTTTATTACTTATCTATATTTTTCTTTTCATTTTGATCTTTGAATTTGAACTAAGAATTTCATAACATGGCCTTCTTGGGCCACTGAGGATCTCGCCGATTTGACTTTGATTCAGAAAGTAAAAAAAGATTAACTTTTATAAAATTAAATTTATTTTTAATTAAATTTTATGAACACGTTGGTTTATTGAAATTATTTTTTTATAGATTATGCAAAAAGATCATGTTTTTGAATTTTTAATCTAAATTTAAAGAAAAAAATAAAAAAAATAATTAAATAATAAAACAATAGTAAATAATACGTAAGAGTATCATTATCATTATTCAACACTGCGGCCCAAGCTGACAAAAGAAGAACAGGAGGAAATAATTATCACAAATAATTATCACAGAAGAAGAAACCAAAAGATCAATCTTGAGAGGTCAAAACTATCTGATTATGTTAGCTGTAGTTGAAAAAAACCAATAAGGAAGCCTTTATGGCTACCATGGTCCGTGACTAAACTTTGGAACCCTGAAGGATGGATTATCTTTAAAGAGGTAGGGGCCAATAAATTTTTACTAGAAATTTAGAAAGGAATAGATATAGAAAGGGTACTAAATGATAGACCTTGGTCTTTTGATAAGAATCTGATTTGTATCCAACAATTCTTGAGTAGCATAGCTCCTACTGAGATGGTATTTAATCATGAGCCTTTTTGGGTTCAACTTCATGGATTATCCCTTCCAGCGATGACTTATGAAGGGGGAGAAATGATTGGTAACTCAATTGGAGAGGTATTAACAGTTGATGTAGATGAAGAGGGTGTTGGCTGGGGCAAATACCTAAAGGTTCAAAGAAATATGGATATCTTCAAACCCCTTCCTAGAGGCAAGATGGTTAGAATTGAAGGGATAAAAAGATGGATTGAATTTAAGTATGAAAGATTACTAGTATTCTGTTTCAAGTGTGGGGAAACAAAACATGGAAATAGAGTCTGTGAAGTGGAAAAAACTGGAAAAAGTACAAAAGGATGGGGATCTGTACAGTATGGTTAATGGATGAGAGCTTTTCCAATTATATCCAATGGATTGGGTGAGAAAAGATTTGGGAATCGTGGAACCCAACAAGTTAAACTAATACCTCAGCAAAACAATAGGGAATACAGTAAGAAAAAGGCTACTAACAATGATGAAAATTCAGTTTCAGGTGGACAGATACACAGAGGGAAAAAAACTATACAAATGGAAGTTTTGTAGACATCTGATATAGTTGAGGCAACTCAGAATTTCTCAAGTGAACAATTTCAAACATAATTGATTAAAGAGACAAGATGATAGGGGAAGCTAGCAAGTCAAATAAGAGTGGAAAAGAAGTATGGACTCCTACTTAGAGTTAGCTACTCTGTTTGAGGAGTTTTGAAAAAAATCAGTAATTGTAGAAGGAAGTGGTACTAATAAATTTGGATGGAGCAAGATAGGTATACATGCAAAAGACTAATGAAGACACACATATGGTCAAAACAAGAAGTAGGAAAAGAGAGACATCAGAACCAGGTAGCTTTGCTCAACAAATTGGTTCAAAAAGCAAGAATTATGCTCAAGCCTGCAAAGAGCTTAAATCAGGAACAGAAGATGGTGGCTGCTGAGCAGCCCTACCAGGAAAATTGAGATGCATTAGTTGGACGTGTTGAGGATTTGGGAACCCTCGAACAGTTTAGGAGCTTTAACTTTTGATGAAGCATAAGAGCCCAAATATCCTATTTCTTATTGAAACTAAAAGCAAAAGAGAAAAAGGTGGAAAGAATAAGAAATCAAATAGGATATCACAGAAGCTTTATAGTTGATAGTAGAGGATTTAGTGGAGGGATAGCAATATTGTGGCACTCAAATGATCAAGTAGAACTGGATTCATACACAAGACATCACATTTCTGTCAAAATTACAGAACCAGAGAATGGTAAAGTTTGGCTCCTCACAGGATTTTATGGCAACCCTTGTACAACACTTAGAGAAGGAAGTTGGCAGCTGCTAAGGCTTTTGAAACCTGTAGATAACAGTCCTTGGCTTTGTATAGGTGATTTCAACGAAATTTTGCGTCTTAATGAAAAGTTTGGGGGAGCTGTGAGACCTTATGCCTAGATGGAATTATTTCATCAAGCTTTATAGGATTGTGAATTGTATGATTTGGGATGGATAGGACCAAAATATACTTGGTTCAACAACAGAGAAGACATAGAGTTTATAAAAAAAAAGGTTAGATAGAGTGGTAGCTAATGAAAATTGTATCAAACTGTTTACAAATTTCAATGTTCATACCATCCCTGCTTGTACATCAGATCACAATCCTCTCATATTAAACCTTAATACACTTTTACAAGGGGGAAACAAAAAGAAAATGACTTTCAAATAGGAGTTAAATTGGGGGAGTAAAGATTGTAAGAGCATTCTTTTAAATACATGGACTGAAGGAGGCAACAGAGTACAAACAATAGCATCTATAACAAACAAGTTTAACAGTTGCAGGAAACACCTTCACAACTGGAGTAGACTCCTACAACAAGAAATAGTGAGAAACATTGAGTCAAAGAAGCTTAGATTGCATAATCTTCAACAAAGGAATAATGGGAATGATATGCAAGAAATAAAATAGATCAAGAAAGAAGTGACATTACTCTTAGAAGAATGAAACTTAAGGTGGAAACAAAGAGCAACAGAAAATTGGCTTAGACATGGAGACAGGAACACCAGGTTTTTCCACACCTGTGCAACATAGAGAAGAAAAACTAATCATATCAGTAGCATTCAAGATGGAGATGGACAGATACATAATTCTTCTCAAGGAATACAACAAGTTTTCTAGAATTACTATAAATCATTGTTCTCCACTTCTAACCCAACTGGCATACAAGAATGTTTAGAACCTATAAAAACAAAGGTCACTGAGGAAATGAACAATAAACTGTTGGCTGATTTCACTTACACTGAGGTTCAAGAGGCTGTTTTTGCAATGAATTCAATGAGCTCACCAGGTCTAGATGGCTTCTCAGCTAGATTCTATCAACAACATTGGAGTATAGTTGGTAAGGAACTGTGTGAGGCAGCGACAATGGCACTAAATACAAACAAATGGGACAGCAACATCAATAAAACATTTATTGTCTTAATACAAAAAAAGAAGTGTTCAACACAGGTCACTGAGTTTAGGCCAATCAGTTTATGCAATGTAATCTACAAGATCATGGCCAAGGTTTTATCTAATAGATTGAAACAAATTTTGCTAGATATCATTTCCACAACTCAAAGTGCCTTTGTAGTTGGTAGACAGATTCTAGACAATGTTATTGTTGCTTTTGAAGTGCTGCACTCATGAAAAGCAGAATAAAAGGAACAATAGGTTATATGACACTAAAGTTAGATATGAGTAACACATATGACATATTAGAATGTGATTTTATAGAAACAATGATGGAAAAAATGGGCTTTGAAAGCAGATAGATAGCTTTCATAATCAACTATGTGAACTCAGTGTCTTACTCCCTTTTAATTAATGGAAATCCACAAGAATCTTTTAAACCTTCGAGAGGCATTAGACAGGGGGATCCCTTATCTCCCTACCTCTTCATACTATGCTCAGAAGCTCTTACTCAGCAACTCAATAGAGTAGAAAGGCAGAACCTAATTTCTGGGTTTCCATTGGCAAGAGGGCAGCTTACCATCAATCATTTTTTTTTGCAGATGACAGTATCTTATTCTGTCTAGTCTCTTCTATTGAATGGAGTAGGTTGCAAGAGCTGATTGGACAATATGAATTGGCCTCAGGGCAAAGATTAAACAAAGAGAAGGCTTCTCTATTTTTTAGCAAGAATGCAAGAGCAACTGCTATAAATTCCATCCTTAGCATAGCAGGTATAAGAACTACATCCTCTTATAAAACTTATTTAGGTTTACCTGCTTTGTTAGGAAGATCAAGAGTGAGGGCATTTTATACTATTCTGGACAAGGTGAAAAATAAATTGAACAGTTGGAAGTAGAGGTTTTTATCAAGAGCTAACAAAGAGATTCTTCTAAAATCTATTATATAGGCTATACCAACTTATTCTATGGGGATTTCAAACTTTCCAAAGGCCTGTTACATAAGCTTAACAAGCTGATGAAAGCTTACTGGTGGGGATAGATCAATCAAGAGAAGAAAATAAGTTGGATTAGTTGGAGTCAGATGGGAAAATCTAAAACTGATGGGGGATTGGGGTTTATAGATTTTGAGAATTTTGACATTGTTCTACTAGCAAAACAAGGGTGGAGAGTGTTGCAAAACCCAAACTCCTTAGTAGCTCAGGTATTACAACTTAAATACTTCATTCGCACTGATTTTTTCAAAGCAAAATTAGGCAATAGTCCATCTTATATTTTGAGAAGCCTTTTAGCTACCAAATATTTACTCGAAGAAGGGATCATATGGAGGATAGGGAATGGCCACTCAGTCAGAATCTAGACAGACAAATGGTTGCCAACATCCACCACTTTTAAACCTCAAAGTGGTTCTTAGATGAGGGACACAGAGGCTACAGTAGCAATGCTTATTGATCAACAAACAAAGAAATGGAATATCAATCTGATCTACACCATCTTTTCAAGACAGGAAGCATATATGATCAATCAAATACCAATTAGCTACTTAAATAGACCAGATAAACAAATATGGAAGTGTTCAGCTAATGATATTTTTAATGTCAGAAGTGCTTATTACTTGCAGGGAGAGATTCAAGACAGAAAGAAGGGCCAAAGTTCACAATGCAAACAAAACAAAGAGGATTGGACCAAAATTTGGAATCTTGGTATTCCCCCTACTACAAAAAATTCCATGTGGAGAGCATGTCTCAACATTCTACCAACTATAGAGGATCTCTGCAAAAAGAAGGTGATAACAGATGACTGCTGCCCTATGTGTCTATTAGTTCCAGAAACAACCAAACACATTCTTTGTGAATACATTTCGGCAAATGACATTCTGGGACAATGTTCAAAAAATATCTAGAAAAGCAAAACCACATGTCAGAATATGAAATAGCTTATTGCATAAACGATCATGAAGTTACAACAGGATGAAATGAAAGAATTAGCTATGATATTATGGAACATATAGAAGAGAAGAAATGAAAAAGTGTTCAATAAAGTACTGATTGATCCTCAGATAGTATTACATCGAGTGGTTCAATTACAACATGAGCTAGCAACAATTAAACCCAGCGAAGACACTCAGAATCAAAGTAATGCAACGAGAAATGGTACATGGGAATTTCCTCCAGCAAGGTTTTGCAAGATTAATTGAGACGTGGCAGTGGATAGATTGCAATACAAGATTGGCATTGGCATTGTCGTTAGAGATGAGGAAGGCAATTACTTAGCTTCCATGAGAAGGAACGAAGTCCTTTATCCTGATCCAATAATAGAAGAAGCAATAGGAGCATTAACAACTGGTAATTTTGCTCTAGATCTGGGAATGAGAAAGATTATCCAAGAACGTGATTCCAAAAGAGTGGTAATGGGGATTCAAGAACACTGACTAGATGATAGCTAACTTGGAATGATCATTTCAGATATAAAAACTAGGCTCAGTTTTTTGGATGTATGTATTACTAGGCAGATCAACAGAGAAGGCAATGTAATAGCTCACTTACTTGGTAAAGATGTTCTGAATAGATGAGGGTGTATAGTAAATTTGGAGGAAACTCCCCACCGTCTTCAAACTTTGTATTAAGTTCAGTTTTATGAAGAATGAATCTGTTTAAAAAAAAAAAAAAACAGTGGCCCAAGCATTATTCAAAACTCAATTACTGGTGAAAACCAAAGGACTTTTTTGTAAATGTAACTCCTCACTTTGTAGCAAAATCCTATCCCATCTTACTATCTTAGAATGTCTCTCGACTCTCTCCCATATAAAATCAACGCAGCCACGCCCCTCGTTATAGCAAAACCCTATTCAGCCACGCCCGAGGGTTTTCGCAGCTGAGACAAGCGCCGGAGCCTCTTCAGAAACCCTAGACCTCTCAATTCATCACGTCCAAGCGATGGTAAGCTAGTCTCAATTGCAATCCCTGCTCCTGCATATCGTGTTCGATTACGAGTCGTTTGCTTCCCGAGCGATCCTTCTCTTTCTGCACCTACAATTGCATGTGAATCCTTTTTTTTTTTTTTTGATAAGTAATTGCATGTGAATCCTTAAAACCGTAGTTTTAGTGATGCTTCATTTCAGATCTAGAAGCTCGTTTGTTTTTGTTTTCAGGAAAACAACTATAGTTGTTTCTTTGCCTAGATTAGGAAATTGATTTGCATATCAGCTGGACTATTGGTAGAGTTTTCAATGGTTTTAAGAAACTGAAGTTTGATCAAAATCTATATGAATTTATTGTTATGATCAGCCCTACTAGGTTTTAAATGTATAGTCTATTTTTGTTGTGTTCGATAAAATAATAAAGTATCTAAAGAGGGTTTGAATCTGTTTGTCGCCCTAATGTGATTTGAACATCGAAATATTTCCCCCCCTCTCTCTGAAAGTGAATCAATGTAATAATGTAAATGCCTTTACATAAGATTTGGCTTTACTTCCTATATGTAAAATTGTGAGGACGTTTGTCTAATTGATTATTCCTTAAATGTTTGTGGATTATTTCTATTATTTTCCTGATAAATGTACCATTGTTTACAAAGAAAGTTTACTATTTATCTGGTTTACTTTAATAGACTTGCTTCGAGCATGTCAGGTATTGTTGTCAAAAGTAGTTGTGGTTTTTGCAATTCTTAAAATCTCCTCTACTACGTTTATTAATGTTGGTAGTGAAAATTGGAAAGTACTTGTTTTACGTTGCCTTTGAGGGTATATTTCTTGGGTGTTTGTTGGATTGCATTGTCTAGTATGTTGTGCATGTAATAATTGTTTTTTTTTTTTTTTTTTGTTGATTTTTTGTATGTGTAGTTTGGTTGCTAACAATGATTCCGAAATTATCGTTACCTGCTTTTTTATGCAAAGGTTTTACCCTTTTATTGGGTCAAAAAGGATCAATTAGTGCAATTGAAGCTTTTCTTGCTATTATGTTCAACAGCCATTTTCCTGTCTCAATTTTCTTGAAGTTTGGAGTAGGTTCAAGCTTGTCACTCTATCCAATATTCAATTTAAAACTCACTTAATTGGACTGGCTGTCTGTTTGTATTCCCATGCTGTGACCCAATGTTTGAGCATCGAAATTTCTATGAAACATAATATGTGGAGTAGATGAATAAAACTTATAGTTAGGCTTGCAAGATTGCTTGATTTCTGACTCTCTATGGCACTATATGTTTTGTGATTATGGGTACTAGTCGAGGAAGAAGACTAGGGAGCCAAAGGAAGAAAATGTGACCCTTGGACCCGCTGTAAGAGAAGGAGAACAAGTTTTTGGTGTTGCCCACATTTATGCGTCATTTAATGACACATTCCTTGTAAGCATAGCATGTGTACTTGGTGCTTTTGAATTTATTGTTTCCCTAACTCTGGCTGAAAGTAAACTTTCTTGGTTGATCCTCAGCATGTGACTGATCTGTCAGGTAGAGAAACACTTGTTCGCATTACTGGTAAGTATTTTAATTTCTTCTTGTTGCTAGATATTGTGTACATCACCATCTGTTTTATAGTTTTTATATTGGATCCATTATTTTATTAAAAAAATTTAAACCCGAGGGTACATCTCATTGTATTGATTGAATCTGTTAATTGTATTTATTGTACCTTCTAAAAAACATTAAGCAAGCATATTGGTTTATGGCTGGTAGAGCTTGGATTCTTTTATATATTATGCATTTATCTACAGACTTTCTGCATGTTGTGTAAAAATAGTTGTTATTTTAAGACTTTGAACTGTTAATGTATACATGAACGAGTTTCTGAACTTGAAGTCTAAGCTAATTCCTAATTTTGGCGCTCTACTTCATAACAATTGAATTCTTCTACCTGTCAAAAAAACAATTGAGTTTTTCTCTGTTACTCACTATTTTGTGTTCACATGTTAAAGAGAATCTCAGCACCTTCATTCCTGTAACAGAATCTTGGTGACTGAATGTTTAATCGATTACATACTGTAGATAGAAAGACTGATGTGTGCGTTTTTATTTATTTTTTGATAAGCAAGTATGATGTGTCTGTTTTTATGTAATCTGCCTACGAATTATAGGTGGGATGAAGGTGAAGGCTGACAGAGACGAGTCTTCACCATATGCTGCCATGCTTGCAGCGCAGGATGTTGCTCAGAGATGCAAGGTCTTTGTCTGCTTTTTATATAGTCCTCTAAATTTGAGTGTTCAGTTCTCTTGATACATCTTTTAAATTGCTTTATTTATTTATTATGGTCAAAATTTTGCCTTTTCAGTTTGATTTGAATACTCAAAACTTTTTTGCTGCATGACTCATTTGAACATTTTGTGTCCTGTCCTGGCCTTTGTAGTCATTTTCATCATGTTTATGAAAGAGTACTGTTTACTCAATTTCCGTTTTTATAACTAGGAACTTGGAATAACCGCTCTGCATATCAAGCTCCGTGCCACTGGTGGGAACAAGACAAAAACTCCTGGTCCTGGGGCTCAGTCTGCTCTCCGTGCACTTGCTCGTTCTGGAATGAAAATTGGACGAATAGGTAAGGCTCTTCTCTCCTCAAATACAGTTTTCACAACATTAAATTGGCAACCAACCTAATCAATTTTTGTTATAATGTAACAAAAAATGGAGGAAACTATTGTTAAATTGTGCACATTTTCACTATTTTTTTTATGTTTTCTACCCAAGAATTTAGAAAAACAGAAAGCAATCTAGATGGTTCATTTAATAGTAATTTGGACCCACTTGGTTGTTGCTGAGTGTGTTCCACACATGCTGATGTGCTGAGCCGAGCCTAGTTTTGCATTGCCTTAAGCTTGACATGATAAAATTGTATGAGCTCAAATCAAGCTTGTTTTGAGCTTTAAAATCGTGCTTGTTGAGCTCATTATCGTACAGCTTTTATGAATTTGGTTTGAACTATAATAACCACATAAATCACAAAGGCCTTACCATGACATAGGCCCGTGCCCAAAAGGGCAGGGGACATGTTCATATCTGATGTTGGTCCATGATCAGATTTATAGCAAGAGTTCAACCCCAAGGGGTTGGCCTAAGTGGTGAAGGCCTTGGTCTTGGGGTATCCTTCCCTTCAAGGTCCAAGCTTCAACACCTCATGGGTGCAAACAGTCCTTTGCGGCCACACCCCCTGGTGAAAAGCCAGTGATTTAACAAGTTGTGTTTTAATGTGAATATTACTTATCAAAAAAAGTTTTAATGTCGATGTGGTGTCAAGGTTTGTTTATGACTTGTTTGTGAACTAGTTGTGAGTTTTGGTTACAAGCACAAATGAGCTGAGCTTTGTCTTAATCAAGCTGGCCTGTTTACTAAATGAAGCTTAAAATTATGCTTGAGATTTTTTATTAAGGAAACATCCTTTGATCAGGCATCTAAATTAACATGTTCGAGCTTGAGCTGATATTGGAACTACAATTTTTTTTTTCTTTTAAATAATTAGGTTCGAATTTCGATATTAAGTTGTTTTCGTAATTGGCCTTTTTGGTATTAGTAGTGCTGTCTATTAATGATTGCATTTTGAGGTTTAGTCTGTGGCTTGCAACTCTGTTTTGAAGTTCATGTTCTAGTTTTTTTGTGATTTAATTTTTAACTTGTGTTTCAGAGGATGTCACTCCAATTCCTAGTGACAGCACTCGTAGAAAAGGTGGTAGAAGAGGGAGAAGGCTGTAAGCTTGCTGTTCTTATCCAGTCACAGCAGCCTTTGTTTCAGCACTTGCTTATGGTTTCCAACTGAAGGGCCTGACCTTGAACAGTAATCCCAATTTTTAAAAGATATTGTTGTTCTGCATTATGAGATTTGACAAAGTTTAATTTCCAGTTCAAACCTCTTCTATCAGGCTTCCTTGGAATTATGATTCTCTGAGACTATGCATTTTGATTTTTTATGTTGTTGCACATCCTGCTCGTTCAGTTTTTGTAATGTTTGATTGAAAAGTTAGATTTTGTTCCTTTTATTATGTTTCTTCAAATAAACACATCTTTTTTGTTCGATTGGTTCCTATGAATGTCGATCCATATGTTATGCAAATGGATCCATATATCATACTCAACCAACGCATCTTTTGACTCTTGAGGTCGTTGGAATTATTATTATTGGGTTTTGCAATCTCTCCCTCTTTAAATCCCATTTATAAAGATTCGAGAAAAATTCAAGCTATATCTAGGCTTTATAATCTAGAAGAACTAACTGATATTACAATTAGAGCTCATCGCAATCATTGTAGGGTGCAAGAAAATTTTCTTTTCAAGCATCTCATTCAACATCTTTTTATATCGAATTCAACTTGGAGCGTTACACCACTGTCACAATATTGTTTAGAGCCTTGCTACAGGATAGGTTGCACGGATTGAACCCGTGTAGAAAAAGTTACTTTTCATTACTGTTTAGATAAAACTGAATAAAAAATATTATAGTTATAAAGAGATTTTATAAAATTAAACTCACAAATTGACGTGATTTGATGTAATTCGTTAGATTGTTAAGTTACTTTTATTGTAAAGTAGATTTAATGTATTATATGGAGACATGCCAACTTGTAAATTTATTTTTCACAACACCCGTTTGAAAGTTTACTTTTGTGAAATGTGTTTATGGCTGTAGCACTAGCACTGCTCAGACAGTATATTTTTAGCATGTGTATGTTTTTAATCCATGCATATATGTAAGCATTCTCCTTTTGTTCAACTCCTTATTTGTTAGGTGGTCCATCTGTGTCGTGACTCGTACCATTCTGTAATGCAGCATGCTTTTGAGCTCATTAGGAATGAAACATCAGGATTAAAGAGAAGTCCCTTGACAATTACTAAAATAGTGCAAGTAAAAAAGAAATGGAACCAGAATATTTTGATCTTTGGTTAGATATACCAAGTAAAAGAACCGTTACAAGAATGTTGAAATCATCTAAACTCATTTCATTACTATTTACAAATTTTAACTTACAAATTTCATTACTATTTATAAATCATCTCATTCATCTCATCTCTCAATCCAAACAGGCCTAGCCTAGAGAGTTATGAACCGTTTTGGCTTTTTTTTTTTTTTATAAGTTTTTTCGACACTAGAAGTTCTCAAAAAACTATATCAACTATCAACATTTGAGACTCTGCATTGATGATGGTGAGGCTTAGGGAGGTGAGATTGTCAGTGTAGATGGGCATAAAAGGAAAAAATAAAATAGCGAATATTGAGGGAGGAGGGAAGAGTGAGGGATTTCGATAGACTATGTTGATGGCTCTTACCTTTGTGATGGAGATCCAAGAAAGGCTATTCGTAATGCCACTAGGAGAGCTAGGCGTGCCGAGGCTAGGAGGGTGGCATTGGGGTGCATGCATGGCTTGGGTGATGGGTCCTTGGGTGCCTAAGATAAGGTCAACTAGAGGAGGATCAAGTTGTTAGCCAATTCCTTGATTTTAAGGGTTGGTTGGCAAATACCTTGAATTTAGGGGAGGATACAAATCTTTTGATTTTAAGGGATTGGGCGGTTGCTAGAGGATTGACCGAACATCTTCTTCAAATTAGGGAGATTATCTATTTCTTAATTTGTTTGAGTTTGTTTCCTTTATTTTAGGATTTGTTGGGATTTTTTCTTAATTTTAGAAGTTTGACTTGTTTTGGGATTGTGATTTCAAATTTCGAAAGAAGTTGTTAGAGGGAATAAGTGGGGAAGGCTAGCCGAACCCTAGTACTATTTATTTCGGATTTGCATTGTAATTGAGGTATTATGCTATTTTCAATAAAAGTAAACCTTATGCTTTGTTACCCTAATTTTTGAGGATTGAGTGCTAGCTCGAGTTAGTCTTGATTTTTATCTTCCAACCATGCAGATCTTGGTGTTGTCTTGAGGTAACCCTAGATTCAATCACCCAACACGCCACAAACACTTGAGTGAGAGTGAAGCTTCTATCACTTTGCCGAGGTCAGCCCTTGTTCTCTCATCGTCTGAGCCTGATGATCAAACATCTCATATACTCAATTTAGTTTTCATTTCCTGGCATATGCAAGACCAACTCATCTCTAGAATATCTTAGCACATGTGGTCAAATCAAAAGATGTATAAAAAGATGCAACTTAGAGCATGTGTAAAAAGATGTAGGGAGCACATGCAAAATAATGTCTGAAATTATTCCACACACAAAATCGTCCAAAATAAATTCAAAACAACTTATAGGGACTTGGCCAAACCCAATGCCCATTCCTTTGGCAGGACCACGAGCGGGTTAGGCACCTTGCGCAGGAGCTCTGTGATGGCAGACGACGGATGCATCACTTCTAAATTGCATTTAAATTCGGGCTGCTTTGGAAACAAATCTCAGAAGGGTGTTTGAAATTTGTTTTCTTTTTGTCAATAAACAAAATTAAATATTTGTCTAAATATTTATTTTAAATAACTTCATGCATAGTTTAATTTTTTTTTTTTTGATGGTCTTTATGATTTTAGCACACTCATTAATGGTCGAACGAGTTTAATATTTTAAGGCCTCGTTTGCTTTCTGGAAGAAAATTGAAAACTTTGAAAACATCTCAAAAGTTTTCGTACGACCAGATGTTTTGTCAAAACAAACACAGTTTTGTACCCACTGGTTTTCATCTCACTTGATTTCAACTTATTATGTATTGTTCATCTCAAAGCACGGAAAAGGTTTGCCTTATCTCTCTTGTTTCTCTCACGACAGCAAAAACCCTCATTTCTTTCTTCATATTTTCGTGCGAATCTTCTGTTGAAGTATCTCATCGTTAGAGGCTATTCGATCCCATCTCTATATTGTGCTGCGGAAACTGTGCAAATAAAAAACCCTGATGTTAAAACCCATTTATCCATCGGTGGTGGAGCCCCTGGTGTAGCTTTGACCTTAGCTTCAATGGCTAGCAAGCAAGAAAACAGTAAAATATTCATAGATTCCTCCATAACTCTAGCCAGGGAAAACAACTTCCATGGTCTTTGCCTCAGCTAGCTATACCCCTCCACGGCCGTGGAAATGACCAATCTGGAGTCGCTCCTCAAGGAATGGCGAGCAGCTGTGGAAATTGAGGCCCAGATCACCACCAAGGCTTGGTTACTTCTAACCGCAGAGGTATTTTACTCGTCAGCAAAAGACTTGACGAGTTATCCCTGCAAGACCATTTCAAACATGTTGGACTGGATCAACGTATTGGCCTGTTATAAAATAATTACACGTAATTGGTTAATAAAGTATGCGGAAAAAAAAAACGCATTTCGACCCAGGAAAAAGCCAAAATGTGCAGAAATGAACACTTGGCCACTGTTAGACATTTTAGATCAACGCAAAATGGAACATAATTTTTTTATATAAACAGTAGTGGGTCCCATGACCATAAATACTTCACAAAAAAGTCAAATTAATCACATCTCATCTTATCTCATCTATACTCAACATATCTCAATACTATTTACACATATCTCAAAAAATTTCATCTCATCTCATCTCATATCTGAAAAGAAACAAGGCCTAAGTTGCTCCTATCAAGTAGTTAAATTAAAATATATTAGTTTTTTTCCAATAATTTTAGTGATGCTTAGAGATTTCTGGATGTAGCCTTTTTCTAAAACTTTTTGTAATTTGCTTGAAAATCTTTGAATATTGGTTTTATGGGATTTTGTGAAGATATTGAGAATATGTTAGATTGCAAAAAAAACAAAAAAAAAAGTTATAAATGTTTTTACTGTAGTTTGGGAAATTGGTTGGCCTGTGAAAAATATGTTACAAAAAGCAAATTTATACAAGGTTTTTTAAGTTTTTGTTTATTATGAAAATCGAGATAAGATATTATGATGAAATTTGTTTTTTTTTTTTTTTTAAATTGCTTAGGTGTAAAATATATTTGGATAAGAATAAGAAAATGTTTGAGAAAATCTTTAAAACCCTCTTCCTTCTCAAACATGACCTAAAGATAATATTCATATTAACATAACAATACCATGCCTATGTTGTTCTTCTTAAAAAAGTTGCACCTTTCATACTATTGACAATGGTCTAATCATTGCCAAGTTTAAAATTTGACTAAAAGTTGAGGTTTTGACTAAAATCGAAGCCATTGAAGAAACTAGTTCACATTGGACTATCCATCATAAAGTATAACAATATAATATTAGATATTTTAATAATAATTTTTTTAATTTTTTTTTATGTTTTGCAAATACACTATATATAATAATTAATAATTTAATTTTTACTTAAAATTATTGTGTTCTACCTATTTTTTTTACTCAACCTAATATCCAACAAATACATTTTGCCAACCATTTTACACATTTTTAGAATAAAATATTGTTTTAGAGATGAATAGTAGTTGACTAAATTTGGAGAAATGAATGATTTTACTGTTGCTTTTTTAAGGGGGTTTGGATTCATAAATCACCTCAACTCATGTCATTTTCATCATTACAAATTTCTCAAATTCTCATACAAAATATAATAAACAATTCAACTTTTTCAAATCTCAAAACAATAATAATGTTAAAAAATAATATTTAAAAAATATTTTATTTTACTATTCACAAACTATTTCAACTCATCTCTAAATCTAAACCACTACTCCAGGGCTTGTTTGATTGCCAAACTCCACTCAATTCAGCTGAGTTCAGTTTACATTTAGACCTATTTTAACATCTAAACACATGTTTTACCTCCCAACTCACCTCAGTTGCTTTTAGTTGATGTAACATGTGAAATAATCTCCTAAGAGATTCCTGACACAGACCAAAATAAATTTTGCTTTTTACTCCATCCCTTATTCTCTCTCCATCCTTTTTTCTCTCTCTGTCTCTTGTGTCCATCCTTCTTCTTCCACACTCCGTTGGACATTCCAACAAGCAAATCCTTCCCACTGTGAACCATTCCATAGATTCACTGCTTGGAATCGCAAAAACTAGCAACTGCAGTATGCTTCGGCGTTTATGGTCGCTCGAGCGGCCAAAAGTGAAAAACCAATTGAATGTCGCCTTGTTTCAGACCAAAATGGGATTTCCCATTCAACTAGATACTGTTGAAAATGGAAATCAGCACATACCATAGACCCCTCCCTGCGCCGGCTTTAGAAAAAAAAAATCAACTCTAATGAGAATCCACTTTTGTCAGGAATGAAGTCCATAAAAAAATCAGATTACTTGACGCGAGCTTCTAATTACGTTACATGAATAACGCCGGTTTTTAGCAAGCGCAATTGTGCAAGCTTGTAATTCTTGGTGGCTGTGTGTGGGAGACAATTTTGACATGTGAACAGTATATCTAAACTCATTTTAACATCTAAACACACATAAACTCATCTTAAGTGGATCCACAAAACCCACTCAACCATCCCAACTCACTACTATTCATAAAGAATCGAGCTCAACTCAACATCCAAACACAGTCTTAATTTGGTTGCTACATAGGTTTTTGGAAGACAAGATTTGAGAGTGCCATAGGGTAGGATCTTGGCTAGGTTGGCTGTGCCTTAAGGTTTGGGAGATGGCACATTGTCAGAAAGATTTTTGGCTCATAGAAGGAAGATTATTAGATACTTTTGGAATATGTAAGATAGGAAACTATCGTCTTATTATTGGAATAATTAAAATTATCTATATAAATATTGAATTTGGCACTCTATACTTTAAAAGTAGTTAATAATTACTTATAATAGATAGACTTCTTGAATGTCCGGATCAGCGTTGGAAGTCGGGGGTGACGAGATCATCGGCGGTGCGGGTTTATCAGCCGTGGATGATTGATTCTTGGATGCGAATCTTGGTCTAAGGTTAGGCTCAATTTCGTTGTCTCTGAAGAGCATAATTAGTCGTTTTCTTGAAGTTTCCGATAATTTCTTGACGACTTCCATGTTCAATCATATTATGGCTTGCAAATAGTTTTGCACTTGCGTGACGTTAATGTGAAGATTATGGTAGTGATGTCTAGCTCCATGTACATCTGATTCTACCCTTTTTACCGTGTCTAGTTTTTTTTTTCCCTATTTTTATTTGGTTGGGATTCCCTATTTAAATATTTGTATAATCTTGACAACTTAAAGATTGGCAATTTCAATAGCTTTTTTTGTTTTAATTTATTTATTTTAGAGCCATTTATTAAAAACCTCATTTGTGATGGAGAAAAAATATGATTATAAACTTCAACTCCGGCACCTTTTCACCAAACCATATTACAAAGAATGAACAAAAACTCATTTACAACGTAAATAAGGAATGCCGGCTTTCATTGCCAAAGGATCCCTTAACGAGTATTAGTATTAGTCTATGCATATGTATATGTAAAATCACTTCTTTTACATATTCATTTTACCATTCAAGCAAAACTTCTACATTGACTTATGCATTTTTGAGACATAATAATAATAAAATAATATTTTATTATTATTATTAATTTTTTTGTAAGATCAATTTTTATATAATAAAATATAATATATAATATATTATATTAAAAATATAATAAAATTAAAATATAAATATAATATATTATAATAATAAAATGAATGTGTAGATGAATGTTTGTTGTGTTGTTGAGGGAGGGAGAAGAGGAAAGGATTGTGAGAGAGAGAGTGGGAGAAAAGAGAAATAATTAGTAAAATAGCATTTGAAGAGTTAATAGTAGCTATCTAAATTTAGATAAGAACGGTTCATAATTAGCTAAATATATGGATATGCAAAAGTTAATGTAAATGAATTTCGGCTCATATTATGTAAATATGATTTTACATATGCATATACATATACCAATGTGGATGCTCTTACCTAACTCATTCCAATTATAAAATATGCGACTCTCTCTACGTTCCTGATTTTGCCAAGCTATCTGCAACTTCTTCGTAAGCATGTTGGACAAAATTAACATCAACCGGTTTAGTTGGATTCAAGGCTCGAGTCCTTCCAAGAATGCTCTTAGCTCAGTCCTGTTGTTTGTGCCTTCCCATAAAAGGAAGAGAAAGCAACCAGTAGTTTCTCGTACTCATTTCTCACCACACCTCCTCCGCCACATTTACCCGGGTTCCCTAAACTCAACCATCAACATTGAGTTTAACGCTACCCTCCATCGGTTAGTTCCAAAACAAAATTCTAATAGTTGATTCTTTTACTTCCACAAGAGGTAAATTCTAATAGTTAGTTTTTTTTTTTACTTGCATAACTTAAGACTATATCTAACGTTACTCGTATGATATAAAGTGAGAAATGAATAGATCTGTAATATGTGTTCTATACATCTTATAAGATCCCCATTACATGTATATCTTTCTTATTCTAGAAATAATGATTTGATTTCATACGTTTCAGATAACACAACAGCCCTTGTAGAAGCAATAGTTGGGTGAATGCATGGCTAGTGTTTAGTTCGCATATATTTGAAACTTCAAAACGTTGGAATAGAATGTAATTCCCTAGAAAATGTACACGACTTTAACAAAGAAAACTAAATTGGTGTTGATATGGGCGATTAATCGAGGCTGATTTAATGAGAATCTATCAATTTTATTAAAAAAATGGGTACAGGTATTAAAAATGATGATATATAGTTCACAAATGCAAAATTTAATTTAATTTCTAATTTTTTCAGTAGTAAGTGCACATTGGATTTGAGAACAGAGAAGCCACACATGAAGTCGGATCATAAGCCATCAAGTTTGAGTGTGTGTGTAGATATATATATATATATATATGTATATGTATATACTAGTGAAGAATAAAAAAGACATGTGAAATCAGTTCTGGTTAGTGAAGGTGGTTTGCAGATATGAAGAATGTTTGTTTTGTATATCATGTAGACATTTATTGCATATTGTGTTTAGATTTAGTTTAGTTTCATATATATTGGAATGACTTTGTTAGTGAAGATGTAGAAATTGGAACATATTTTGTTTGGGTTTGAGTTTATCTGATGCAAATGATCTATATTTTGTTGAGAAAAGCATGAGCAAGACAGTCAGAATTTGTTAGGGTTTGTGTGTGTGGTCTAAATAGGGGCAAAGATGTAAATTTTCCAATTAAACAAAAAAATAAAACGTAAATTTGTGAATAAAACAAAACAAATAACAAGCACAAAACGGAAAAATAAAAAAATGAAGACGGATAAAATTGAAAAATAAAATTTGGAGAAAATCAGGGATAAAATTGGAAAATGAAATTTGGAAAAAAATTTACTGTTCATCCGTATGGGCTCTTTTATTCATAGAATAGATATGTGTGTGTGTGGAGGTGTACTGTAGAGGGTAAGTTCATAGTTAAAAGTGCTTACCACCTTAAAAAAGAACTCTTGGCAAGAAGAAAGGCCAGTCATCGAGCAACATTTTGAAATCAGAAATCTAGTCAACGTTATGGAAGTTTAAAGTTCCAAATGTTGTCAAAACCTTTCTTTGGAGAGTTGGTCTTGAGGCTCTTCCCACAAAGCTCACCTTTTCAAATGAAAGGTGGTGGATTCTTCTAAATGCTCTTTATGTTTGATAGAACCTGAATCTGTGATTTATGCTTTGTGGAGCTGTAGATCTGTTCAGGATGTTTGGGGGTTCATGTTCTAGGAGGTTACAAGAATGCAGTGTGGATGAGACTTCTTTTTAGAATATACTCTTATTTTTTCTCAATTATGCTAAAAGAGGTTCTAGATGAAGTTGCAGTGACTGCCTACCAGGTATGGAGGAGAAGGAATTCCTTTGTCTTTGGCGGAAAATTCACACCCCTTTATAAGCTAGCTCTTCAGTCTCACCAAGCATTGGAGGATTATATAAATTCAATGAAGGAGAGCGAGGCTCGAGTAGATAATGGCACAAGTACTGTTCAGGAATGGGAAGCTCCTCCTCTTGACAATTGTAAGATCAATTGGGATGCAGCTATTGATAAAATACAATGCAAAGTGGGAGTAAGAGTTATTGTTAGAGACAGTGAAGGTCTGAGTGGTAGCAACATTAAGATCATCTAGGGAGATCTTCCCAGATGCGCAGTTAGGAGAATCTATAGCAGCACTCAAAGCCACTTTATTATACATTGAAATGGGGCTGCAACAAATTATCTTAGAAGGTGAAGCTCTTTCAGTTGTTAATGCTATTAACAGTACATAGGAGAAGCGAAGCTCAGTTGGTTTGATTATCAGAGAAATTAAAAATTTGTTGTAGGATATTCATAAGTGGTCTGTTAGGCATGTTCCGAGGGGCATTGATGATGTTGCCCATGCCTTAGTAAGGGATGCTTTACACCTCTATGAGGAGTGTATTGAACTAGAAGATTTCCCTCCTCGTATCCATTCTAATTTGGTTGATGAGGTTTAATAAGATCAGTCATTTTCTAAAATATATATATATATATATAATGAAGTTTTTAATATGTTTAATTATATAGGAAAATTTGTTATTTTGATCCCTAGAGTTGTGTCAAATTTCAAACAAGGCCATATAACAAATTGGTTTTTCCAGCTGTTCTACATTTCTACTTTAAGAGGCAAGAGTTGAGAGATTACAGAGATATAAAAAAAATTATGAGTTATGTTGATAGATAAATTTTTTAGAGCCAAAATCCAAATAACTAAAAAAGATGTAATTTTATAAAAAAGTATTTCTATTTGAAAGTATATATATATATATATCATCCACTTACAAAATGTCTAAAGATCAAAATCTAAAATTTTGTAAAATTTTGATTATTATAGAATCGAAATTAGAGTTCTAGAATCTTATTAAATCCCGAACTACAATTATTTTATAAGCTTTAACTCTCTAATATTGAGAATTATTATCGTGGACTTTTGATAATAAAGAGAGAGATGCTTTATTTTTATTTTTATTTTTATCACCCTACTTAAATTCCATTTACAACTATTTTTGAAAACCACAAACAAAAATGATTTTCTTTCATTTTTCTTTATCTTTTCTTCTAATCACATTTGAAGAGTTTCAATAAAATAAATTATTTTGGTTCAAAGAAAAACAAAAAATTAGAAAAAAAATCACTTTCATTGGTTTTTCCTTCAGATATTAATCGAGCCTGGTCCTCTACTCGGTACCTAGCCCAAAATGCGAAATGAGAAGGCCCTTTTCCGTGGAAAATGTCCCACGTGTAAACAATCTATTAGTTGTCATAAGAACTTTCTCACCGGCTGGTTGCTTAACAGTTTCTCTACAAGTTAGGGTTTTTCATCTCTTCGTCCCGGCTCATATATATTGTCCAAAGAAAACTCTGCCTCTCCGCTTCTTCCACAGAGAGAGAGAGGGAGAGGCTGGTCCAGAGGAGGTGCTTCGGAGATCTCAGCTTGTCGGAAATGGTTTCTTTTAGGGTAAGCCTGGGTATCGTAATCTCAGATCTCTTACAAAACCTCTACTGTGGGGGGTTTTTAATTGAAGCCGTCTTTCTATTTTGTGGTTATTATATTTACAGTTTTATTTTTATGCTCTGTTTGGCTCCCGAGATAATCTAATAATGGAAATTGAGAACCTCTTCCCTTAATTTGGCCTTTTCATTTCGTTGAAACCAAATAACACATGAAGAGATTGCGAATTCTCATTTTCTCCGAAACAAACGGTGGGGCTTTTATGGGGGACATCTTGTGAGTGTTATTGTCTTGTGAGCTTGTGCTGAGTATGTTTTCCTTTGGGTTTGCAGTTTCACCAGTATCAAGTTGTTGGGAGGGCTCTGCCGACTGAAGCCGATGAGCACCCAAAGATCTACCGCATGAAACTCTGGGCCACAAACGAAGTTCGCGCCAAGTCCAAGTTCTGGTGAGTGATTGGTGCAAATGTTTGTGGTTCTAGTCGATTTTGGTTTTAGTGGATATCTGTGTTTTTTATTAGTTGTTTGATTAAAATTGATATATAATTGTTTGGTGGGTCTGGATCAGGTATTTTCTGAGGAAATTGAAGAAGGTCAAGAAAAGCAATGGGCAAATGCTTGCGATCAATGAGGTATATTGTGGGTTATCGGATTATGTTCTGGATTGTCGTGGTTTTTGAACTCTCTGCATTCTGATGAATCAGCAATGTTTCTTTCGGCTTCTGATTTGCAATGTTTATCATACATATAGTTTTGAGTATGGTTCGCATTGCTTTTTCTTTAGTAACAATGGTAGGTGTTATCTGTAATTTATTAATGTGATGAATCGATGTTTGTTTTTCCTGCCACTATTACGTTGTAGATGTGATTATTGTTATTACATTGTTATGTGTTTGTATATCTGAAGCCAAAAAATATCTTTATGTCAGTGGCTCCTAGGTAGTGAAAGAAACTATAGAAATTGGCTGTTATGACCTGAATTTAAGATTTACTTGTAGAAAATTGATGGAGATGGTGACGGAGGTCCTTGATTAGTTTGGTCCAAAGTATGGATCCTAGAATAGAAAGTCTTGAAGAATAAGGTCTGAAATTTGATAAGGGTTGAAGCACAATTTGTGTGGGGTATAATTTTACTTGAAGTTTAACTTCTGGGTTTTCCATCCTATCTCTAGTATGCGATTCTCTTTACATAAATTTATTGAATTAAGAGTAGGTGGTTTGCTGCTCTTGCATGTGATTTAAGTGTCATGCTTTAAAAAATTTCTGTATTTGCATCGTTTGATCTGGATTTCAACAATTGGCATCTTCATTCTTTATATGGGTAATAATTTCTTGCCTACTTTTGTTATCCCTTTTTTTATTATTTATTTTTAGCATTTGTGGAGGAAAAGCATGAAATGAATGATTTAGTGTTTCCAACTCATATGATAAACTAATGAATATCTGTTTGTTGGTTGAAATTGTGGGTGCTTATTCTATTGTAGATTTTGATTATCCTTTGCATTTCTGACTTTAACTCTATATGATTGGAATTATGCAGATCTTTGAAAAGAACCCTACCAAGATCAAGAACTACGGGATTTGGTTGAGGTATCAAAGCCGAACAGGTTATCACAATATGTACAAGGAATACCGTGACACCACCCTAAACGGGGCTGTGGAACAGATGTACAATGAAATGGCTTCCAGACACAGAGTCAGGTTTCCTTGCATCCAAATTATCAAGACAGCCACTGTGCCGGCGAAACTCTGCAAGAGGGAGAGTACCAAGCAATTCCACAACTCTAAAATCAAGTTCCCCTTGGTGTTTAAGAAGGTCAGGCCGCCAAGCAGGAAGCTGAAGACCACATACAAGGCAAAAAGGCCTAACTTGTTTATGTAGTTTGGTCATTTGAGGAATGAGCTCTGAAAGGGTTAGACTAGTGGCCCTTTCTGAATCATTTTGATAGAAACCTTCCCGTCATCGATTGTTTCTTTTTGGGTATCGTTTTATTTTAGAATCTTGACAAACTAAAATATTTGAAGTATTTTTGAGTTTACCAAATTCCTTGTTGCAATTTTCTATATAACTTTCTATTGATTGTTAGTTGTTTCATTTTGGGCCACCAACATCAATGATCTGGCTGTGTTTGTGGTGTTCTCGTTTTACAACTTATTCAATGTTTTTGGGTTATATGGGAAGAATGATTCTACATGTTCGATAGCAACGGTTGGACCTTCCTTATTGCATCATGTTTCGGACCAAAGATCTTGCCACTGGTTATTGGTTGATGTTGGAGGCATGCCCAACCGACATTGATGTCTTCGTTGGAATTGTTACAATTGTTGCTTTGTGCAAGTGTTTATATTGTGAAATAGAAGGCCTACTGATGTCCGTGCAATGTAAGAACTCAGGAGAGAGCACTCTGGGTTTTGATCTTTGTTCTTAGGCGGGTCGGGGAGACTTGAATTCTGAGTGAGGTTTGAAGCTGTGTTGGGGCATGGTTACACTTGAGTGAGTTGGTTTGAAGCTGAGCCGTAAAGTTGCGACTTCCCTTGTGAAAGATTTGAAGCTGTGCCTTAATTTGCATTTTTGCATGGTGTTTGAAACTCTGCTGTAAGTGGCAGTCGGTGGTTTCACTGGCTCAAGCGTTGCATGGTGGTCATCCTTTTTCTCTCTCTGTGATGCTCTCAAGAGAGTGATACTTAATTTTATCTATAACCCTTACTTTTGGCGTCGCTTCGGTGAAGTTTGAATGTGTGCTCAAAGTGATGCGGATACTCTTGTTCCTTTATCTTCGGTAAAAGCTTTGGTGTGTGCTCAGCGGTACTGAGAAAAGATAGCAGAAAAGATGGTAAAACCCTAAAGGGACATCCACACACTTATGTATATGTAACGGAAAAAAAAAACATCTGTAGGACATTATCGATACGACAGAATATAACAATGTTTGACAGATGTTATTGAGTGTTGCATTTGGTATTAGGAGAAACAAGACTTACATGCAAAAACTAGTTTTGAGAGGTTTTTAACGGCAGATTGTTGGGTTTATTCATGTGGGCATGACACATTTCTATACTCAGCTCTAAAAAGAAAAACAATGTATCCTAAATGGTGTTACTGTTTTGATGGACACACTACCAAGTTTCCAACTCTGGGTGATATAAGCTGGTTGTCCATCTTGTGGCTGAAGGACCCAAGGCCTTCACTAATCTTTTATGCTCATGAAAACATGTGTTGCCGCCCAAAGACGGCGCGGCCTCGAATGGGAGAAGGATCTATTCCCAGATGCACTGACGTGGGCTGGGTCTCGATTGGTGAGGTGTGGAGTCCATGACGGTAATTCGGTACGGCTGTACGGTATCCATGTGTACATCTATGGCAGTGAACAATATTTAAATACTGAGAAAATAAATAGAAATAGACACACAGATTTATGTGATTCGGCACTAGATCTATGTTCATGAGAGTTTGGAGAGGGGAGATTCTACTAAAATATGTTTGTTTATAGTCTCTCATTGCCTCTCATTTTTTACTGTATAATATAAGTTAGAGATCTACTTGCTAGAGAATATATTCTCTCTGGAACTCTCTATCTTGAGGTTGAAGAAGAAGTCGAAGAAGAGACCCCTTGATTTGTTTGGTCGCTTGCTTTTATTGGACCCTCTTCACACGTGCACCACGATAGTGGTGAGGGATGTTTGTTTTGCATGTCTGACAGTCTCTCACTTTCTTACTTTCTCCTGACACCCCTACCTCCTGTCACCCTCATCCTCTTGTCCCTTCTTTTTCTCATTTCTTTCTCTTCCTTTATCTTCTAGTAATGTCCCTTAATAGATTCGGCCTTAAGAATAATTTTGGACCTAGTATATTTTAACCCTCACAATATGAATCATTTACATCTTTGCAAATATGTTTGTCAGTGGCTTATGTGGCTGAAGGAAATGGATCTTGGTGAAGGAGATTTGGAGGTATTTGTGAGGAGTATTAACTGTGTTAGACATCAGATCTATTACTGTCTGTTTCGAAAATGCTGGCATTTCTTCAGGTTTAGGAGGTGCTTTCTTCTTCAAGCATCAAGCTTCTTTGCCATGACCTGACTCATAAAATCTCTCTCGCTTAGGCAACTTGTCATACTGTTCGCCTTTTGATCGCTTAAATCATTTTCATTTGCAGAGGTATTAAAGTCCAAGATTAACATCCTCTATGATTAAACACTTTTGCAGTTTGAAAAGAGATGGATAAGGATAAGTCTGTGGAGTCCATAATATCAAATTCTGCCCCTGGGCTATTGCATTAATTACAGTATAGTCTCGGGTAACTACTCTATCACTACCCACCTAGTGCATTTTAAGTTTCTTTTATTTTTTTATTATTATTTTTAAGTGTTTTTTTAACAGTTTTAATCGTTAAAAAAAATTAAAAAATATATAATATTACTAATATTCACTTTTTTAATTATTAAATAAAATTAAAATTTTTAAAAAGTTAAATAAAAAATAAATAATAATAAGATAACAAACCTATCATTATTCTCATCCCCTCTTTTCAGCCGCTGTCTGCCACTTTTATTCAATTTCTCCCCAATCCCATCATCACTTTATATCTTGACTACACTTTCTCCTTTGGCAGACCTACGATCCAATATGGGCTTGGGGCATCAAATGGGCTTCTAAATAAATACTGTGAAATTTTACACCCAACATAATCATTGCTCAAAGTCCGGACTTCCCATCACAATCATCTGCACTAAAATAATGACACCGACATTGTTAATACCTAGTTTTTGTAGCTATGTACTCAAGCTGTACAGAGTCACTCACATCACCTAGCGAGGTAGTTAGACATGGCATTCAACTTTTAACGTGGGCTGAGTCAAACAAAGATGATATGGACGGCTTACCAAATCTCTCTGTCTGCTTTAAAAATCTCCATTTCAACATAATGCAATGGTAATGATTAATCGACTTTGCAGTGCATTATCACAAAAATATGTTTTACGCTTTCGCTTTCAAATCTTTCACCATTGGACTTAAATCTAAAAACAAATAAAAGTGCTGAAAATCTAATTTTTTTTATTAGAAAATACTACTCTTATAATTTATTTCTATCGCTGTGAGTTTTTTATTTTATTTTATTATTAATTTTTATTTAATGATTAAGTAAGTACTTTTTAATAATTTTTATTTTTTTTATTTTTTTAAAATATTTAAAAAATATAAAAAAAAAAACCCCAAAACCAGTGGCTGGAGCTTCCTACCGGTGGGAGTAGCACCGTCCTTTTCTATTTTTTACTCTCTTTAGGGCCTTAGGCTTTTCCTTTTCCATTTAATATATGCTAAGGTGCAGATAGGTACAAAGAATGTTTCTTTAAGCGTGAGTGTATTGGATAAACAAATAATCGGCAATTAGGATTCAATATTACATTAGTATTCAAGTTTTTTAAAATTAAAAAAATTATTAGATATTTTCAAAGTACGGATAATGTGGTACTCTAATCTTATCACAAATATGTCACGTATAACATTCAATTTTGGGCAAGTAGATAATTGTGTTAATTCAAAAATTAAAAAAAAAAATTAAAAATTCAAGAATGAAATAAAGTGTAAGCATACTTTAGCATATCATCGATTCCTCTTTCATGAGGACCCACTAACTTTAGCTATTCTAATAACAGTGTATCGAACACTAACAAAATGAAAAAGACAAAAATACCCTCTAAAGGTGTTGATTCAATGAGGAATATTTTCTTGTACCTACCTTTATTTTCCGAAATTTGGCATTATGGTTCCCTTTTTTAGCACTAGTTTTCAATTGAAGCACTTCATGTGTATCACTTGCACAAGAAAAAAGAAAAATCCATCCTAATTTTCACTACTAGCTTGCTGCTTCACTAGCATGCTTTCCTTTTTAAAAAAGTAAATGGGTAAAAATGGTTTGATCTTCCACACTAACCAGAATTGCATTCCAACACATTAATATAGCAGTAGGCTATGTACACTGTTAAGGGAATATACATGAAAGGTAATAATATGCAGAACATAAATTACAGATTCAAAGCAGATTTACACCATTATATCCTAAGGATAAATTGCAATCAACTATCCTTCTAGAGTCTTGATATGTGTTATCATTTTTCCCATCTTGGTCATGCAGAATCATATATGTTAACATTCTCCCGTAACCTAATGGGTGTAGGACACACTGCTTGTCCCGCAAAAGAAGAAATCGAGTAGATGTTAAGCCTTTGGTGAAGATATTTGCAACTTGTTGAGCTGTAGGAAGCTATTGAATGAGAATATCCTTTTGCACTACTTTGTCTCAAATAAAATGATAATCGACTTCCACATACTTGGTATGAGCATGAAAAATTGAGTTTGAAGCAAGAGATATGGCTTTGATGTTGTCACACCACAGAGTAGGTGTGTTATTGAGTTAGACTATGGCAAAAGCAAGAGATCTATATTCAACTTCAGTGCTCAATTTTGACACCATAGGTTGCTTTTTGGCAACCCAGCTAATCAGACAAGGACCAAGAAAGATGGCATAACCTGTACTTGACCTTTGATCATCTAGATTACCAACCCAGTCTGAGTCACTGTAGGCATTGAGATGTAGTGAACCTTGGTTGAAGAACAAGCCTTGATTGATGGTACCTTCAAGGTATCAGAGAACTCTTTTTGGCTACTGCCCAATGAGTGTTGATCGAATTATGCATAAATTGACTCAATTGGTTGACAGAAAATGCAATATCGACCTAGTTAAGACACAATATTGTAAAGCCTCAACCAAGTGTCTATATTCAGTTGCATTTTCCGAAGGGTCTCCATCATATTGGGACAACTTGGTTCTAGGAGGAAGTGAGTTTTTTCTGGTTTGGCTCCAACCATTCTAGCTTGATCAAGTATCTCAATAACATACTTGGATTGTGAGAGATGGATTCCTACCAATGTACAATAAACTTGAATGCCCAAAAAGAAATGCAAAGCCCCAAGGTCTTTCATAGCATAGCTTTGCTTCAAATATGAAACAATAAGTGTAATGGCAAATAGACTATTTCCAGTAACAATTATATCATCAACATAGATTAAGAAGAACAAGTGGCTATCTAACTTGTGAAAAATGAAAATTTAATAGTCAACTTTAGATTCAACAAACCCGAGGCCAAGAAGAGTACTTGCTAGCTTGTCAAACCAAGCTCGAGGGGCTTGCTTTAGCTCATAGATTTGCCCTTTGTAGCTTACAAACATGTGTGGGATGGTTTTTGTCAATAAATCCCGAGGGCTGCTCCATGTAGACCTCCTTTTCAAGTGACCAGTGGAGAAAAGCATTGGATACTTCCAATTGTTTTATTGGCCAATTGAAGTGTACAACAAGTGCAAGGATGGTTCTAATAGTTGTTGCTTTGACCACTGGACTGAGTATTTCTATAAAATCAATACCATCTTGTTGTTCATAGGCCTTTGCTACCAACCTGACCTTGAGTCTCTCAATGGTACCGTCAACTCTTTGTTTAAGCATAAAGACCCACTTATTGGTTATGACATTTTTGTAAAGGGGTTGAGGGCAAAGAACCCAAGTCTTATTGGATCTAAGTGCCTGAAATTCTTCTTGCATTGCTTTACACCATTTAGGAACTTTGCTTGCTCTTGACAAATTTTTTAGGAGTGACAAAGGGACCTATGGAAGAGTAAACTTGGAAAGGATATTTGGTTGATTAATACATTTGGCAATTTGAGAAATGTTTGGCTTTTCTAACACCATCTTGTGATCGAGTCACCATTGGATGTGAGGTCTTGGCATTTTGTGAGGATGATGAAAGAACTTTTGCTTGTGAATGATTGGAGGGACTAGATACCCGATTCTAGTAATTGGATGATGACTCCTTAATAGGAAGGTCAGAATCATTTGGAAGGTCATTAGGTTCATTTGGAAGGTCAAACTCAGGAAGTCCATTTCTAGTGTCAATAATGCTAGAACTAGCAGAAGAATTGGTACTAGGTTTTATAGGACTATACAAAGTAGATTCTTGATCAAAAGGATATGGATTGAAGTCACTACCGGTGAAGAGTTTTCTATTGGTGAACCAGAGGCTGCTGTAGAGTGCGTAATAGAAGATGGAACCCGCTGGGAATGAGCCTTCATAAAAAACAACATGCCTACTAAGAATGATCCTTTGGGTGGCAGGGTCAAGACATCTATACCCTATATAGTTGAAATAGTAGCCTGAAATTAAACACTTTTTGGATCTAAACATCATCTTATGATGATTGTAGGGTTGAATGAGAGGAAAACAGACACACCCAAAAACTTTAAGAGAGGTATAGTCTTGCTGCTTGTGAAGTAATTTGAAGTAAGGGGATTGATGTTTCAAGACTATAGTGGGCAATCGATTGATAAGGTATACAACGGTATTGAAAGCATCAACCCAGTAGTCTAAAGGTAGCTTGGATTGAGATATCAAGGCTAGACTAGTTTCTACTATGTGTCTATGCTTCCTTTATGCTAAACCATTCTTTTGGGCAGCGTAGGGACATGACAGTCTACGTATAATGCCATTTGATTCAAGGAAATGATTGGATCTATTGGACATGAACTCACCACCTCCACCCGAATGAAATGCTTTGATTTTCTTAGACAAAGGTTTCTCAATCATGCATTTGAAGTTTATGAAACATTCAAAAGTTTCATATTTGGATTGCAAAGGATCAATCCATGTGAATCAAGAAAAATTGTCAAAAAAAGTCACATAGTACTTGTAACCATTGTTTGAGACAATAGGTGAACTCCAAAGGTCTGAATGTATTATTTCGAGTGGTTCAAAGGTTACATTATGATACTCTGAAAAAGGTAAAACTTTAGACTTTGCTAATTGACATGGTTCATACGATGAGCCATGCTCAGTGGACCTAGTAACAAGAAGTTGAACTAAAGACTTAATTTTGTCAAAGACAGCAATGGCTGGATGACCAAGCCTTTGGTGCCAAGTGATAGGGTCTGCAATGACTCCAATGAAAGCTTGGTTTTATGCATACCATTAGAGAAAAAGATTGGATAAGTCCATCATTACTTGGCCCTTGCAAAATAAGCATCTAGCTTGTGCATTTGTCCTTCACAAAGTAGTGAGAGTCAGTCAGGATAAACAAGTAATGGTTATCTAAACAAAATTTTTGTATAGAGAGTAAATTTGTAACAATTGAAGGACAGTGAAGAATGCTATTTAATTTGAAGGGAGCAGTAGAATTGAAAAGCACTGCATATCCTTAATTAGCAATTGTCAATCTTGTTCCATTGTCCACAATAATCTCCTCATCACCTTTGTAGGGTTCTTGGATGGATAAGTTTTCTAGTGTTGCTGTCACATGACTATTTGTGCCGCTATCAGCATACCATGGCTGCTCTTGTGGTTGTTCTATTGTGGAGTTTACTCTAGTTGCCATTGCTGCAAGTTGAGCAGGTGGGTGCTTATCTTGGTAAGCAAAGTTCATACGCTAGTAGCAATCCAAGGCTTGATGGCCTATCCTACCATAAATTTGGCATGGAGCCCTACTGGAGTTAGCTTGGAATGGGTTTTTTATTTGTGCCACTATTAGCATACCATGGCTGCTCTCGTTTTCGTTGTTGTTGTCTCGTTCATATGCTAGAGTCAAGTTGGTCTTTTAAGTTGGTCGTTTAGACTAGTCACCCAATCTAATCACCCAGAGCCTTCGCGCCAAGTCTTTGAGCCAATTCTGGTTACCTCCTCGCCTAAATCTCCTCGGTTCTCTTCAGATCTTGTTACCTCTCATCGGTCTGGATCCGTAGTCTTCTTCTTTTGTATCAAAATGCCTCATTATGCACTAAATCTTCTCATTCCTTCAAATCCAAGAAAATAAAGAAATATATATATATAGAAATAAAATAAAATCAATAGTATTGAAAAAAAACTGACACTTTTCATAAATAAAAGAGTGATAAAAATCACATAAAAATAACATTGATCACAAGTCAACCATGATTTCAAATCCAAGATTCTGAAAACCATGATTACGATCCAAACATGAGATTTAGATTATAAGAACTAAGTCCAAATCCTCTTCTCCAAATCATGTTATCAAAACATAGCATGAAGATATCTGCCCCATCATTTTCTCACTTTTGTTATGGTTTCCTACACAGTTCCTAGCATGGTGTTCACAACCACACAAACTCCTCGTCTTCTTTGGCAAATAGGCTTTCAAGCTCCCTTTTTGACCCCAAAGAACTCCCCTCCTAGCATTCACCACTCTTTAATCTTCGTCCAAACTTAAGCATTGCTCACCCTCTATCAAAGAAGAAAAGAAAGACAATTAAAACAAGCATTGACTTGATTCATAAAATTTATTGCCTCAAAGATTATCTAAAGTCTATAATTTAAAGGAATCATTCAAGATCAATCAAGTCCAAAACTTAATTCAGAATTCAATTCCACCGCATTATTCATCCCCACATTCATGCATACCTATTACTCTCACTTTATCATTAGCTCTCCGGATAGTTTTATGCAAACATGTAAATAAATAATGGATCTCTACCATAGGCGTACTTTTCAAATCACTCTCCACTAATATAGAATAGAAACTATCACTAGGGATCAATATGTCTTTATTAAGCTTGTAATATAAGGCTAGGGTGAGGGCTACAAAGAAAATGTAGGATTCAAACAAAAAAAGAGAACTTAAGTTTGAACGCTAACAGAAAAATAGAGCATTCTCACTTCTAACATCCTTTCTCAATCATTGTAAATCTCTCAACATACATCTCTTTATTGCACTTTCAAGTATCTCTCTATTTATCCTTCTAGTCGTCAGGTTTTTTTTTTTTTTTAATAATTTCGTACATTTTCGACTGCCTTGGTGGATGACTCTCGTCGGCTTTTTCTTGTTGGCCACACAGTAGACGAGTTGACTCTTTACACCTCCAAATTTATGATTTTGATAATATTGCTATAATTAACTTTATTTGTAGACCTTCTTCCTCTCTTGCATTTCATGCTCTTGTGAGTCTGTGACTTTGTGTAAATTTAGTTCTCTTGAAAGGTAAAGAAATTAGTGTTTAAGCTCAAATAAGATAGGAAATATGAGATTTACAAGAAAGAAAAATATAAGGTCAAAATATAATTCAATAAAGCTCAAAGGGGTGACTATGGATAAAGATAATAAATGGGTAAGCTTGAAAGGCTCAATTAGTCCAAAGAATGCCTTAATCATTTCTCCAATGATATTTTGTCTAGAATTTCGCCTTGAGTGTAATCAAATAAGTTCTATAGTAAGTTGAAACCATACAAATTCACAAAATTCACATAAAATCTCTCTAGGTACTCAAAACAATTAATGATCATAAGAAGCATTCATTGAATATAGAAAACATCATATTAAGTAAGATCAAATAAAGAATTAACAACTAGACTTAAGCAATGAGAATTTTTTCTAAAAATTATAACCAATTTCAATCATATTCTATAATAGGCTTTTTATTCATTAAACCACATTGTTTTTATCATTATTAATAATATTATTATTATTATATATTTTATATATAAATAAAATAATATCTTTTCTGCCCAAACTTAAACATCACATTGTCCTCAATGAAAGAAGAAGAAGAATAACTAAAGAAAAAAAATGAGAGAAGATAAGAGATGCTAATTTGAGGTTTTTTTTCTTTTTTTTGGTCTTCCAATTGAATATTTTCCTTGAGGGTGCAGCCGTGTACCCCTTGGAGATCTCCCAGGCCTCTTCGTTCCTTAAATTTGATGGAAGCGGTTTGAGTTCAAGTTTGAGTAGTTCCTTAAGTGGTAGCTTTAGAAATTCAGCTCCATAAGTCTTGTCGGCCATGACCATGTCTCGGTCATTTATTTGAAAACAAGAATGTATGTCGGAAGGGAGTTCCATAGATTTGAATACGTCAAAAGTGATATGCTCCTTGCCCTCCTCCATATCTAGTACAATGAAGTTGGCTGGTAATATGAACTTATCAACTTTTCCCAATACATCCTCAATGAGTCCTCTCAGGTATTTAATAGATCTGTCCGCCAACTGTAGAGAGATGGTGGTCAGCTTTACTTCTCCAAGACCTAGTTTCCTAAAAATAGAAAGAGGCATTAGATTAATACTTGCCCCTAAGTCACCTAAAACTTTATCAAAATATGAATTTCCTATAGTGTAAAGGATCATGAAACTCCCTGGATCTTTTAACCTAGGCGGTAGCTTTTTTTGTAAAATTGCACTGCTCTCCTCGGTCAGCATTAAAGTCTCATGCTCCTCCAACTTTCGCATGTTTGATAATATATCAAATTTAGATAACTGATTATCAATCTTATCTTTTCTTAATCTTTGCAGAAAATGAATTGGTGGATCATAAATCGAAGGAGAATAAGTTTCAGAAATAAACACCCTGGATTTCTTGGGTTGTGTAGCCTATTTATTCTCCTTAGTCATTTCAGCTTGCTGGTCGGTCACATCTCGATTTGCTTCTTTCACCTCTTACTTAATTTCCTTCTTTTCGAACTCCACATTTTTGGCAGTTTCTGCATCTCGCTTGGTATTTACTATCTGTGGCTGGTCATATGTCCGCTCACTTCTCAATATTATGGTTTTGACATGTTCTTTCGGATTGGTCACAATGTTGCTCGGTAAAGTCCCTGCTGTCCTCTCGATAAGCATGTTTGAGAGCTGACCAATTTACGCCTCAAGATTGCGGATTGAAGCCGAATTGTTTTGCATCACCATATCAGTCTTTTGTATGTACTGCATAAGCATATCTTCAAGTGTCTGCTTCTTCTCTTGCAATGGAAACTGTTGAGGTGGTCTAGTTAGCCCTTGATTATTGCTCTATGAAAAGTTAGGGTGATTTCTCCATCCGGGATTGAACGTGTTTGAATAAGAATTATTTTAACATTAGAAATTGGACACGTAATGTGCTTGTTCATAACTCGGTTGGGCAAAAGGATTCCCTACTTGGAAATCTACACTTGAATAATTTCCTGTGCAATGATTACAAACAACATTAGTTTGAATAGTATTAATGTTCATTTTACCTATTTGTTGTGATAGATTTGCCATCTGCACTGCCAATGTGGTAATAGTATAATCTCTAAAAGCCTTGTACTCTTGGTCGGCTATATTAAATTTAGATGTGGTGACCTTTTTTTTTTCTTTTATTGATCCGTCGTAAGGTTCTTTTAATCTCGAGATTAAAAACTATATGTTCTAATGATTTAGATCGGGGCATGCACTTCTGATTCCTAAAAACAAAAACCAAACTGAGATCTAATTTAAACAAAATATATGTACATATATATATTTTTAACTAAAATAAAATCTAAAGTAGTAAAATTTAGCTAGAATCAATATCAATAACAAATAACTATTACCTGGCAACGGCGCTAAAAACTTGTTCGCATAAAATATATCTATAAGTGCATAGAATCGTAACAAGTAGTAAAATATTTTAGAGAAAATGGATATCGAATCCATAGGGAATAATTATGTTATTGAGTATTGAAATTGACTAAATTAATTACTATTTGAAAAATTGAAATTTGAAAAATGGATTATCTCAATTAAACTGAAGACAAAAGCATTAAAATTAAGATTTTTAAAGATACTAAGAATAGATTTAAAGCGTTTGATTTCACCTAACAAATCTCACACAATTTATTCTTCATTGTTATAGAATTCCAATTATCCTAAATTGATGATAAAAATTATTTAACTATTCAATATTTTCTTTCGAGCGATACCAAAATATCTCCAACTAATAACTACATATCGCTATGTGAATTTAACTAATTAGAGATTCATTAAGTTTTTTGGATTTTTTTTTTAAATCACACTAGTCGCAGTAAAGTATCTCTACTTTCGCTCAACTAATGATGCTTAATTCTAGGGCTCTTATCACAAATCATCTCTCGGTCTTATTGTGATTCAATAGATCAAACTATAGTTAACTAGAAAATTGCAAGCATTAAGAACAAGGAATAAACACTCAATTATGAAAATATTGAAAATAAAATAATTTGGAATATAAATTATGTGTTTAATGTTAGACTACATCAAAACTTTAGAAAATAAAATTAGTTCATAATGAAATTAAAAAGAAAAACAATAAAACCAGTGTTCTTCATTGGTGTCAGTTGCTGAAGCATGCGGCTCTCGTCTCTGCCCCCCAGATCTACCTCCTTGAAAGAAACTCAAAAAATAAAAACTGGAATATTTTTCTCTAAACTCATACTCTAAGACTCAGACTTCAAACTCTCTATTCATCCCACAAGTCGAGATTAAATAGATGTCAAATTCAAATATGGAAATAAGATAAATGCGGCTACAATCTAGCCTAATGATTTGAAAAATTGTTTCTAAAGATAAATGTTAACATAAAAGAAATTATCCCAAGAATAAATGGATTATCTAAAATGGAAGATTCAATGATATGCGGTTTGAATTGAGGAGCTCGGGAGGATTTGGTCGTCAACAGATTGATTGTGGTACTCGGAACTCGGGTTTGGTGGTCAGCAGCAGATTGATCCCGGTCGGGAGGAATTATCCCACTGGATAGATGCCGTGTGCGCTGAATAAAACTGGTTTCATCGCCTACCGAGTGGAAAGGACTCCTGATCGGGATGATAGAACCCTCTCGTCAACCTGCCGAGCGGTAAAACTGCTTGCCTTTTGTCTCGTTGTAGGCCAAGATGTCGTTTAGGTTGGTCTTTTAAATTGGTCGTTTAAACTAATTGCCCAATCTAATCGCCCGGAGCCTTGCGCTTAGTCTTCGCGCCTAAGTCTTCGTGCCAATTCTGATCGCCTCCTCACCTAAATCTCCTCGGCTTTCTTTAGATCTTATATCCTCTCGTCGGTCTGAATTCGTAGTTTTCTTCTTTTGTATCAAAATGCCTCATTTTGCACTAAATCTTCTCATCCAAGAAAGTAAAGAAATATATATAGAAATAACATAAAATTAATAGTATTGAAGGAAAACTGACACTTTTCATAAATAAAAGATTGATAAAAATCACATAAAAATAACATTTATCACAAGTCAACCATGATTTCAAATCCAAGATTCTGAAAACCATAATTACGATCCAAACATGAGATTTAGATTATAAGAACTAAGTCCAAATCCTCTTCTCTAGATCATGTTATCAAAACACAGCATGAAGATATCTGCCCCATCATTTTCTCACTTTTGTTATGGTTTCCTACACAATTCCTAGCATGGTGCTCACAACCACACAAACTCCTTGTCTTCTTTGGCAAATAGGCTTTCAAGCTCCCTTTTTGACCCCAAAGAACTCCCCTCCTAGCATTCACCACTCTTTAATCTTCGTCCCAAGATTGAAGTTAAGAACACCCTTACCAAACCTTCCTGTCTTCAAAAGCTTTTCTCTCTTCCTTGCTAAATCTATCCATTCCAACATTGTCAATGGTATCGATTTGATTGAAAACATGCCAAAATCTATTGTCAATGGCACAACACTTAATTTAATTCACAAACCTCATGAACACATACCAACACAAAACTCATTAATTGGTGTCTTGATATAACTTGGTTTAGGAGTTATCGTGCTTGTTAATTCCTTCTGTTCAGTCCAAAATTCTCTCTTGGAGTACTGTAGAATTCAGTGCATATGGCTACATTATTTCCAGCCGAATATGACAAGTGGAATTTAAATTATACTGTTCCTAATAGTTCTTTTTCTTACACGTAATATCAATTAATATCTCAGTGATTAATTTGAACTAAGCAGTATTTATTCATGGATTTAAGCAAAAAGGGTGGATTAACAGCAGCACGTGGGTTAAGAGATTTGAGCATTTGTGTCCATTACTCATTGGTGTCCTTTAAAGCATTCCATTATAGATCTCATTATGTCAGGCCAGGGTGGGCGGTGGTTGGTGTATAAGAACTTGTGTTGAAATAAACACATAAACAGGGTCTTACAAAAATGTATTACTGTTGGCTTACTTTATATATTTCTCTTCTACTTAAAGATTCCTAAATTCGGATAAAAACTTGAAGGGATCTTGAATATGTCCATATTATCAGCTAAGCTTATTTCAGAATGTATTAGTCATCGATCGATCCCGTTACAAGAAAATTGTTTATATATGACCAGTTATTTCTAGTAAAAATGATTATTTTTTATCAAAATGAATATGTTTTTGTCGCAAATAATCATTATTGTTGTAACTAATCCGTCACAAATGTTTGTTTTTCGCAACTTTCCGACATGTTGTCTTAAAAAACCCCTACCCTTAATGGCCGTTGATGTTTTGTTTCTTACAATAAAATCACGAAGCAGATGCTTAAAAATGATGTAGGCGTGTGTAGAGTAAGGCAGGCTACCATGTGCACTATTCATCCACTTCCCTCTCAAATCTCAACCCCTCATCCATGACTCATGAGGATTTTGACCCTTTTCTATTTGCAATCCTACATTCCTCTTTATGTACCAAAAAGCTTTACCATGCTATCCCCACATCGTTGAAATTGAAATCATTCATACCTTCCCAACTTGTCGTTTTGGTTAAATCTATAAACCCTAATCTTCTCGTTTACACCAACCACATGAATTGCCCATGATTATAAATGTCATAACTAAATTCATAAGGAATTGCGGTTCTGGGTTAACAGCTAAAACGACAAGCTTTTGTTTAAACTCTGTTTAAAAGCTCTATCTCTAGTTGCCACTAAGAGACTATATCATAAAGGGTCCACCTTTCATAAGAAAATTAAGAAAAGCTAAACTTTAGAGAGGGGTAAAGAGAGACAGAGAGAACATCAGGATATATAGTAATGGAGGCAGCTAGGATCTGTGGTTATATTCTTGCTTTCCCTGGAGATTGAAGAATGCAAAACTTTCACAAGCTAGCACCTTTCTCTATCCCTGCATTCTATGTCATTCTTCTACCATTAGTTAGCTGTTCATTCCATGAAGAAGTGAATCATGATCAGTATGGCAGTCACAAGAGCATTAGACATTACTTTCACAAGGTAAACTAGTTCTTCAATTTCCTTTTTTCCTCCCCAGAGGCCTTTGGAAAGGGGGTTTGATCCTTCTTAAAATATTTTTAAAACAAAACCAGTTCCCTTTTTCCTCTTATATCTCCTTCCTCTTTATCTTCTGGAAAAGTGATAAGAAAGATCACATGAATAACCACCAGCAAGCCAAGTTTGCCATTTTATTCTCTTTATCTAGGAAGTATCAGAGATTCAGAAGTAACTGTTGTTTAGTCACCTTTTGCAGCCAAGTCCTCAGATGTCATCTGATGTTACAATTCATGGGGTTCTCCTATGGTTCTCGCTCGGATTCTTAATGCCTGTTGCGATACTTGCTATCAGAATGTCTAGTAGAGAGGAACCACGGTCCACGCGGCTCAAAATCCTTTTCTATCTCCATGTTATTTTGCAGGTAAGCTCTTGATCACTCTTTGCATAATATTCATACAGGCCCATTAATATCAGAAAACTAAAAACGAAAATTATAGTGTATTTACATCGATGCATATAATCTTCCTCTACAATATATTAACATGACCAAAGAGTGCAAATTCAGAGCCACAATGTGTAATGATTCAAGCTTTGATCTTTGTCTACAACATCATCATGCATTACTACCTTTAATGATGGGGTCCACAAATTATTTTAAGAGAGAAACATTATTTAGCCAACCGTCTGAAAACATTACTTAAATTAATTTAACTGATTTTAATTATCATAACTTCAATGGCAAAAGAAGTAGTGATTATGCAAATCTTGTCATTGATTTAATCATATTTCTGTCCTTCTTCATTAGTGGGATATCCACATCATGTTTGCTGCATCACATAACCAAAACAATAAGATCATCGTTTCTACAAGAATATAGCAAATTACTACTGTCACAAATAGAATTTAGGCACCTTTCATGGGTCAATGAATTACTGGAGGCCCGAGTTTGTGAAGATTCAGATGAATTAAAGAAGGAAATCTTGAAGTTTTCCCACTAGTTATAATCATCACTCTTCTGTTGATCTTCTTCTAAACCTGTCTCCCTAAGTGCTAAATTCTATATTTCTCCTTCTAACAGATACTTTCAGCGCTTCTTGCCACAGCTGGAGCTGTCATGTCGTTCAAAAAATTTGAGAATTCATTCAGCAACAGCCACCAAAGACTAGGTCTAGCACTTTATTGTGGCATATGGGTGCAAGCCTTCATCGGAATTTTCAGGCCTAAGAGGTCATTCATTCAGTTTTCTCACAGTTGATTCAGTTTTCAGGCCTACAGACACTTGTATTTATGCAATCTGCAATTTTCTTCCTTTTACAGGGGGAAAAAAGAAAGAAGATTGTGGTACTTTGTGCATTGGATGCTTGGCACAATACTCTCTCTTTGTGGGATCATCAACATCTACACAGGCTTAAAAGCTTACACCAAGAAAACAAGAAGGAGTACAGCCATTTGGACAGTGCTTTTCACAGCAGAGGTCTCTTTCATTGCTTTCTTTTACCTCTTCCAAGACAAATGGGAATATATGCAAAAGCAAGGTGAGATTTTAGGGAATGTTCCCATCACACTTTCCAATCAACAAATTCCTGAAGGCCCAAACCAAAAGGAGCTGTTGCCTGAACCATGTGGGAAGCGCAATGCACTCAAGAATTTGTTTGACTAATATGGGGATTCTTTATTACCTTTTTCTTTTCTTTATCATTTTTCTTTTTGGGTTTGCTCATTTGCATTTTGTTTTTTGATGCCTGCACTTTTTGCAAGCGGAAGGTGATTTCCCAAAAGAATACATTATTGGAGTGCATGCATCAAAAAGCAGAGTTCGGATTGTCCATTCAGATATGTATATTCTAGGTATCTCTTTCATGTGATGATGACATTAGGAAATTGGTTTTTACTTTATATATATATAATATATGAGGTGAGGGAATTTATGAAGTTTGTAAGCATATATTTTGTAATAATGTTTGGATTTATATCATGACTGAATATTAGATATATAATACGAAATATAGCTTGTGGTACCATAATTTCTAAAAGATCTACTTGCAAATGCAGCTATTGGTTAATTAATTTGTAATTTCTAGTCAATCAATTAATTGGTCCAACTGGAAAATCCATGGTAAGTTGTCTTTGAATTAAATTAAAAAAATGCTATTATTCTTCGTTTTAGCCCATAGATTTGTGTCTAACTGGAAAATGAAAAGAGGTGAGAGGAAGAGGAGTCTGTCCACGTATATGTCCCCATTTGCGACTGCCCGCGCACTCTTAGAATAGCCTTGTTTATCTTCGATATGAGATGAAGTAAATTGAGATAAAAATAGAATAAAATATTATTAAAATTTATTTTTATAATATTATTTTTATTTTAAAATTTGAAAAAGTTGAATTTTTTATTTTATTTTGTATGAGAATTGTGAAAGTTGTAATGATTTATTAGAAAATGTGAGAAACACAAATAAAACCTTGGTGTCTTACAGTTTCCACTCAATTTGCCGAGAGAAAATTTTAATGACCCTTTTATGGGTTGACGCTAGTGTTTCTGACCGAAGAGGAAATGCCCCGAGAAACCAACGGAAAGAGAAATGGGAAGCAATGAAATTTGTGGACGATAAAATAGCTCAGGAGGTAGGGAGGAAGGGGATTCTAAAGGCGAACGGGAGGAAGGGGTGTCTCATCTCAGCGTTTCCCATCTAGGTTTGAGCTGTGAAAGTATTTGAGAATATTTGTGAATGGTAGTGAAAAAATAATAAAAAAATTATAATAAAATATTAAATAATAATAAAAAATAGGTGAAAAGTAATGAGTAGTAATAAAAATAGGTGAAAAGTAATAATAAGGTAAAAAATAGTAATGAGAGTATTTGAGAGTACTCGAAGAATCCTTAGGTACTCAATCTCCCTAAGGCTGTAAATGAACCAGTCTATTCGATAGCCGGCTCGGTACTCGCTCGATTAAACTCGAATCGAACTCGACTCATGAAAAAAAAGTCTCGTTCGTAAAAGCAGATACCTGCTCGATTTGTAAACGATACATACCCAACAAAACTCAATTCGACTCGGCTAAAGCTCGTTAAGGTCCGCTCGTTTATGCTCGAGTCGACTCGTTAGCTCAACTCGATTAAAACTCATTCATATATTGATAAATATATACATACGCCTATGTATATATACATATATATATCTACTAGCTAATAATATAAGCATACCACTTTTATAATTAAATATATAATATGTAATCTAATTATTTATTTCTATATAGTGAATATACTTCATACGTATATTTTATAATTTGTATAATAATTAGTCGATAAAATTTAATAATTTCATATACTAGTATGTGGAAACCATATATGAAATAGATATATGTTATCATATGAAGTGTATGTATTAATAATATATGTAGGCATATAATATATTATTATTTTGGATAAATATCAACTAGTTAAATATTAATTATTTATAAATTTTTTAAAATTTTATAATTCAATAGAAGTTTTACTTGTTAGTTGTATAAATTCAATATTAGATCTTTTATTTTTTATTTATTTAATTTATTAATTATTAAATCTTATTCAAAAAATTAAAAAATAAACAATTCGAGCTTAAGCTCGAGCTCAGCTCGACTCTACTCGAACTCGTTTGTGGGACGAGCTCAAGCTCGAGTTCGATTTGAGAGTTTAGCTTATTGAGTCGAGTTCGTACAAAGAATAGAAAAAAAATCTCGAGCTCGAGCTCGAGTATTTTGAGTCAAAGCCGAGGTCGACAAGTCAAAGACCAGCTTGGCTCGATTACTGACTTGTCGAGCTCGACTCGATTACAACCTTAAATCTCCCTATCTTTAGCTAGTCTTGCTCACAATCACTATTCTTGGTCCACAGTTGAACCGTCAATATCATTTAAAAAATTATTGTGGAGATAAGGGTAGGTGTGAGAATTGGCCGGTCTAGACCGAAAAAACTTACCAGACTGACCATTTTGGTCCAGACTGGACCGTTGGTCTCGGTCCAAATTTCATAGGACCAAGAATTTCGGTTCGGTCCACGGTCCAGGGGTTTGTCACCCTAGACCAGACCGAATGAAAAAAATATTTTATAATTTATATATATTAATTATATAATAATTGTATATAATTAATTATATAATTTTGATATAAGCTAATCCTATCACTAACTCACCATTAAGTAATTATTAACTAATACTAATATTTATAATTTCATACTAATACTAATATTTATACTAATACTAATAGTCTAGACTTTAATATGGTATCAAAAAAAAAAAAAAAAAAATACTAATAGTCTAATATAGACTATAGTTATACTTATACTAATATAGTTATAACTTGTACTAAATCGCTATAACTAATATTACTAATATATAGCTATACTATTTTACTAATAGTCTAATACTAATACGATTATATAGTTATACTAATCAGAATAACAAAATCACTATAAGTCTATAACTATATATATTTAGTATCAATGTATTATTATATTATTTAATGTATAACTATAATATAAAGTACTACTGTACTAGTATATATTAATATATTAATAGATAGTCCATGGACCATAACTATAAGTCTATATGTAGTATTAATAATTTAATATCACTATGACTAATGAGTCAATGACTATAGTCTATAGTCTATATCACTATGAGTCTATGACCATGACCATAAATTATTATATAGTATTAAATATTAATATCACTATTAGTATAGTATATAGTATTAGTAATAATTTAGTATCAATGTATTATTATATAATATATAATATATGTTCCATAATATATAACATATAGTATTAGTATCACTAATGTATGATATGAATATCAATTAACTAACATATCACCAATTCACCATTAACTAATTATTAACATCTACATCTATAATTTAATTAACGTTACTAGATAATCCACATTAAATAGTTTACTTAATTTTAATCTATAATCTATAATTTTAATTAATTATTTTTTAATGAGTTAATTAAATAATCCACATTAAATAGTTTACTTAATTTTAATTTTTTAATTTAAATAATTTTTTATTAATTTATGTATCAAAAAGATAAAAGAATTGAAAATCACACTTTATGCATCACAGAAAACGGTGCCGTTTAGTGTAAAATTGGACCTAAACGGCCGTTTCACGCAACCTAGTTTATTGTTTTTTGAAACGGCGCCATTTAGAGTTATTTTAACATAAATGGAGCGTTTTCGTTTTCGTTCTAAAGGACACCCCCTGGCGATTCCCTCCCTATTCTCCTACGAGCAATGCTACGTACAGTTTTTATTTGGAGACGGCAATATACGTTTAGGCAATTTTATTTTTAAAATTTTTTAAAATTACAAAAATATCCTTACAAAAATATCCCTCCTAAAATGATGGTTTTTCTCATTAAATAAAGGGCCTGCACATGCAATCCCCAAATGGAGACTGCAAATAGAATTTATCTTCTCCCATAATCCCTAAATCTCATTCTTCACTCTTCAGACTAACTTCTCTCAGCCCTTAGGAACCCAAAACCCTAGTAGCCCTTTCGTCACATGCCCTCCCATAAACCAGCCCCTCCGTCGCATCCCCTCCCACAAACCAGCCCCTTTGTAGTGACTTGCAACTGCTGCCACTGCCAGGTTGCCCTCTCGGTCCCTCCTTTGTGACTCGCAGCCCCTGAAGCTGAAGGTTATAAACTTCTACATTACAATTTGCTTTGAATCTTTGATGTATTTGTTATGTATTTTGTATTTGTTAAAGCATGCCATTTTGAATATTGATGTATTTGTTTGCTTTCACTTTTTTTCTCTCTATGTGGCACCAAATTCCATCACTACTCTCTATAATTGATTGTTTACTTGTCTTTTCCATACCTAAATTAGAAATTTAGGATCATGATAAGGCGGAAGGCACAAACATATCTAGCGAAGAATTTGAACAAATGATGTGATTTTTCTTTGAGACCTTTAAGGCCTTTGTGGTGAGTTAGGTATGAACAACTTTAAATCTAATTATATATACTTATCTCATGATCTACTTGATGTGACAATTTTCTTGGTGGCTATTATCATTTCCCAGCATCAATTGATCATCGGTGTAGTTTAACAAATGGCGAAGAACTTTAATGGGGTCCTTCTAAAGATAGCTAACATATCAATATCTCATGACCCAATAACTAAAAAAAAATAGGTTTTGCTACATAACCCCCTACTATTCATCTACACTCCACACTCCACATTTTTTAATTTTTTTTTTTTAAAAAAATTGAATCTATTTTTTTTAAACTATTTGAAAATTTTTATTTACTATTCATATAAAAAATATTTGATAAAAAAAAATAAAAAAAGGTGGAATGTGGAGTGTGGGTGAATAGTAGGAAGTTGTGAAGATTTTTTGAAAAACAAATAGAGTCTCAATAAATACAAATCCCTCACGTATGGTTCTACTACTAATCTTTTGGGGTGGCAAGAACTACATTGTAAAGCTAATCTTGCCAGCTACCGAGATCACCCTCTGCCGGGTGTTCCACTGTCGCATCAAAGGTGGTGTCATAGGAGTGGTTGGGGAATCCCCTCAAGGGATGATCCCCACCTTGTTAGCAATGATTGAATTGGTTAGAGCCCGGCCTCTGGCAGTTCAACAGGGAAAGAATCTATAATCAAGGTTTTATGTTGGTCATAATATGATGCAAACAGCTTGTTTGTTCAGGTATAACCCAACCTCCTAATCAATTTGTTATATCTCACTGTTTTATTTAACAAGCAAGAGACTAGGTTGTCTAGAGAGAGAGAGAGAGAGAGAGAGGGAGAGAGAGATTACATCTTTCCATTTGATGGTAATGACAAGTTGCTTTAGTAAAACTTTTTAACTTATAAATTTATAATAATGTTCTCTTCTAGTAATTCTTTTAAGCAGCTTTGACTTTACACCATCTTGCTGAGAAGTATGTCCCGAATAAGCATTGTGGTTTCCTCAGGGAAGTTCATGAAGAAGTAAATCAAGCAAGAGAGAAGACTTCAGAGCTCAAACTGCGCAGACGAGCAAGCAGCAGCTCGTCGTGAGAAACTGAGACAGGCGTATTTGAGGAAACGACTGGAGAACCTGAAAGCCACATCCAATGGGGAACGACATGATCAAGCAGGTGGCTGCTTCTTGGTCCGCAACATTCGTTTTGCAGTGAAAAATACAGTTCTGATGGGATTCACTTCATCAAAACATTCAATGTACTACTATTACATATTTTTGTTTTCAGTTTTAGAATGTTCATGAGATGTATGAGAAATCCAAACTAGAAATAATCGAACGGAGTTTCAACAAAGATCTTCTCTACATGCTAGAAATAATCAAGTTGGTGTGTAAAATGTCAGGATAGCTTTGGATAACTATGAGCTAATTTTATTTGCCGTGGTCAAAAGAACCCAACACAGCTCATCTTTTTGCTTTGAAAAATTCTTTCTCATCATCTACTATTCACCACTTCACACCCCACACCTTACTCTATGAACAATACCCATATATTATAGGTGTGAAGTGTGAGAATGAATAGTAGCTGATTAATAGAATTCCTCGCTTGCTTGATTGACGTTCCTCTTAACAACTGAGCCAAACCTGAAACAATCATACAATTACAGGCCATATCAACGGCTAAAAGACACAAAACCTAAACCCTCAACAAGAGGGAAAACGAAAAAGAAGTATAGACATCCATGTTAAACGAAAAAGACCATTATATATACATAAATAAAACGAGCCATAATTGTCAGAAGTGGGATTTGAACCCACGCCCTCGTTAGAGGACCAGAACTTGAGTCTGGCGCCTTAGACCACTCGGCCATCCTGACTGATGGCTGGTTTCAGAGAAAACTAGTTTATATAGAAATTTATAAAATTGTTTCAATAAAAGAAGATGATGAAAAACGACTCCGCTGGGGATCGAACCCAGAATCTCTGGTTCCGTAGACCAGCGCCTTATCCATTGGGCCACGGAGTCCTCATGATACTTCAAAACTTTATGCAATATTATATACTTTGATTTTGGACTTCGCCTTAACAGTGTAGAATCTATAGATTTCAAATCATCTTGATGACAGAAAAATATTTGGTATCGTAATTAAGATGTAAAAAAAATAGGTGGATCGATAAAATTGTCCGGTTTTCTAATAATCAAAACCGATTAAAAATTGGTCTGGTTTCAGTTTTGATATTTAGAATACTGATTCGAACTAACCAAACCAGTAGATAATATGTATTTCTTAATTTTTATATTATATATAAAATATTTTTTATATGATTTTATATATTATATATAGTTTTTATATTATATTATATGTTAATGCTAATTCATATAACATAAAATTTAAATCTTATTATCTATGTCTATAAATCTTATAACATAAAATTAATAGAACATTTGATTATTGATATAATATAAAATTAATCTTATAAATTTTAATATGATATTTTATTATGATATAACATAAATTAATCTTATAATTCTTAACATAACATTTGAATTTTCATATGACACACTATCTATATGGCATAATTTGATTTGTAAAATTCAAATTTTATTTATCTTACAAATAAATTTATGTCACATAGATCGTGTGTGGTATAAAGGTCTTAGAATAAAGTTATTCTTATTTTTACATGGGACTTGTCTTTTTTGCATCCCAAAATAAAAGAAAAAGAGAACTATTACAAATACAAAAAGATTTCACAAAATAAACTCACAAACTGATGTGATTTTATAGGATCTATTAAATCTACTTTACAATAAAAGTAATTTTATAATCTGACGTACCACATCAATCCACATTAATTTGTAGATTTACTGTTATGTAATTTCTTTGCATCTAAAGTATTTCCCAAACAAAAGTGTATGGCCTTGAAATAACATTGTTGAAACTTTAAAGACAACTTAGATATTGATAATTTGACTCAATTAATCACTTTTCTCCAGCCATATTTCAGATGAATTTTATATTCCTTTTAGAATACTGGAATTCGGCCGGAACAAGGGAGAAACACATTGAAATGGTCGAGATTTCAGCCGAATTGAAATAGATCACCAATCTGTTCTGGCAGAGAATATTTCGACCATTTTAGTTGGAATAGAATGAAAATTTGAATATAATTAATGTTAAATTAATACAAATTAATAAATTTTGAATATAGATCATGTTGAATTACTTGACCTAATCGAATGATTACATTTTAGAAAGAAGTAGACATATCATGTAGGTGTTACAATATTTATTGAAATTTGTTGTCCATATAAGATTTTTAAACACTATGAATCTCACATGAGCATGTAATATTGTGTCTTTCTCTCTCTATATCAAAGCATCCACTTTATAATAATGTTAAATACAAGTTCAAATGCAAATTCAGTGCAAATCCTTTAAAAATATCTTACACAAAATTTGCATGAACTACATAAACTACATTTACACATAGAGAGTTGCTATAGCTATAAAGAGATTACAAAAGTAAACCCGCAAACTGATATGATTTCATGTGATATATTAAATCTACTTTACAATAAAAATAGTTTTACAATCTAACGTACCACATCAAACCACGTCAATTTATGTATTGACTTTTGTGGAATCTAATTTTGACCAAAGAATTTCTCTTACACAAATCATTCTCGTTTTACATAATATATACATGTTTGAACATTTGTGAAAAGAAGTACACAACAATCTGAAACTATTGATACAAGGAAGTACTTATATGCAGAGGAAATCAAGTTGTTTTGGCACCACTTTAGAATTTGAAGCTGCCAAATAAGGTTTCAAATTTTGGGTGGAGGGCATCATGTACTGAAAGTCCGCCTACAAAACAAAATTTGTTATTAAAGGGGATTATTTCAACCGGATTGTGTGCACATTGTGGATGCTCATTTGTTCAAGTAATATGGGCTGCTAGATGTCCACAGGTTTGTTCTCTTTTGGGGATGGCTAGTCTGTTTTCTAATTTGGTTTAGGCATTGATGAAGTTTGATTTGTACTTGATTCCTATTTTCCTTACTATTGCATGGGGTATTTGGAAATATAGAAATCTTAAGATATTTCAAAATTATGATTATGTTATTCAAGCGATTGTTGATGATTATCTAATATATGTTGAAAGCTATAATTATGTTAAAAGTCAGCGTTTGTTGATATGTAAAGAGTACTTGCTCTCTTGGAAAGCTCCTCCATGATATGTTTAAACTTAATTTTAATGGTGCCTTATTTCGATCTTCAAAGCTAGCTGGTATGGTGTCTTATCTTTTCCTACTATGCACAAAGGGGTTGATCTTTCTCTTAAAAGTGCGCTGAGAGGTCTAAGCAAATTGAAGGGCTAAGCAGTTGCAGAAGGGCACCAAGAATAAATCATCTTCTTTTTGTAAATGATTGTGTTCTTTTTTGCAGGGTTACTCTTGTAACTAATCTACAGATTCAACATCTACTTCAACTTTATGAGCAGGCATCAAGTCAGAAAATGAACAAAGAAAAAACATCCATGGTCTTTAGAAAAAATGTGCCTTATCTACAACAGCAAGAGCTTCTTAGCTTCTGGGGGATACAAAGCTACCAGCAATTTGAGAGGTATCTTGGCTTCCCACCTGTAGTTGGTAGAGAGAAGTGACAGACTTTCTTAGACCTGAAACAAAAGTGAGGGCAAAAGTGCAAGGGTGGAAAGAAAAATTATTGTCTCAATGAGGTAAGGAAGTCTTGATTAAAGTTGTTGCCCTCTTTATTCTTACATATACTATGAGTTGTTTTAAAATTTCCTCTACTTTATGCTCTGAATTAAAAAGTATGATAACAAATTTTTGGTGGGGACAAAGGAAAGATGAAAGAAGAATTAAATGGATAAGATAGAAGAAGATGTGTGAGACTAAAGGAAATGGAGGCAAGGGATTCAAAGATTTGCAGATTTTTAACATGGCCCTTATTGCTAAACAAAACTGGAGAATTATGACAGAGGAGGGCTCCCTGTTGCACAAGCTTTTCAAAGCCAGATATTTTCCAAAGACCAGATTCCAAGATGCAAAAATAGACGCAAACCCCTCCTATGTTTGGAGAGGAATTTAGGAGGCTAAAGAACAGTTGTTGAAAGGTTGTCGGTGGAGAGTGGAGGATGGTAAGTTTATTAATATTTGGACTGACTATTGGCTGTCAAAGCATAAGCTCATCCCAACACCTGCAGGAACTGGTTTGGTCCATCACAGTGCTACAGTTGAGCGCCTAATTGATAGAGACACAAATGGTGGAATGTTGCTAAGGTACAAAGGCTAATTCGAGCACAAGCAGCAGAAATCTTCAAAATTCTATTGAGCTCTAAACCTTCAGCAGATTGCATAATTTGGGAATATAATAAGAATGGGGAGTATTGTATGAAGAGTGGTTATATATTCTTTAACTCACTTAAGCACAATGAACAGGTGGGGGAATGGTCCGAAGCTCAAAACCAGAGGAAGTTTTGGCCACAGCTATGGAAGATGAATGTGCCTAATAGAGTTAAGATATTTGCATGGAGGGCTTGCCGAAATGGCTTACCTACTTTGTTGAACCTTAAATTTCGAAAAAGTTGTAGCAGTGGCTACTTGCAGGTGGTGCAATAAGGAGGATAAGGATATTACTCATGCTCTACTAAATTGTAAAACGGTAAGAAAAGTGTGGTCTGATCAGTTTCCAGAGGTATTTACAGATGCTCTTAGTACAAATTTGCTAGCCCTTGTAATGCAGATCCAGTATAGAGGTAATAATGGGGACTTGGAGAAGCTATTCTTGATAGCATGGGGCCTGTGATATAGAAGAAACCAGTTGTTAAATGAAGAAATGGCACTATCTGCTACGTAGGCAACAGAGTATGCATTGGTATCTTATAAGTCCCATTTACAAGCACATGACCCTCAAGGAGAAAAGAAAGTTTGTCGATGGATACTTCCTGATCAAGGGATTCTCAAGCTAAATGTGGATGGGACAGTGTTTGCAAATCAGCAGAGTGCTGGGGTGGGAGTTGTTCTTAAGGATGAAAAAGGTGATGTGATCCTATTAGCTTTGCAAAAAAGAAAATGCGATTATTGATCCTATTGAGATAGACATGCTAGCAATTTTGAGAGGGTTGAACCTATGCTTATCTCTTGGAATATCACAACTTGTTATTGAAAATGACTCTTTGCTTATGGTGAATAAAATCCAGACTGACAAAGCATCAAGATCACTTCATGGAAACCTCCTAACGAAGATAAAACAATTAATTCTACGATTCTCAAACTGCGTTATACAACACAGTGGCCGTTTAGGCAATGGTGCAGCCCATGGGATGCCAAAATATGCATGGAATATTGATGATTTGATAATTTGGTAGGGCTCTTATCCTAATTGTATTACCTAAGTTATTTGGTCTGATTCTATGTTGTAATCTTTATTTGGTCTGGTATTGGTTTTATTTTGAAAAATCACAAAAGTGATTCTGTATTGGCTTCAAGTCAAAAATCAATGAGTATGAGATAGATTATGGCCATGTTGGTTAGCCAATATAGATGAACTGCTTTAATCTCATTTGTACTTTGGTGAACAATGTAAAACTGGTATGAACAATGTGTGAACAGTGAGAACTCATAGTGAATAGTAAAAACTGATAGTGAACAATACTCTGCAGCTTGCTAGTGCATGTGGCACACATGCCACCATGCACGTATACGCAAGCTTCACAATGGCTTCTTTGTCCTTTGCAAGCTCTGGAGTATTGTATATTTTTACCCTTTTGAGTGAGTAAATGTGCCTTCATTGGGAGCTACTCAGCTGCTATATTGCCTTTTTAGAGACAATCTTCAAATGTATCAGTTTTGTATAAGTTTTTTTGTAAAAAATTGAACTTCTAAAAAAAAGACTTTTTCATGATTAGTCTATTTTTTTATGAAAGACCTAAGCAGCTTGTGTATTTAAGACTTGTATATATCATTATTTCCTCATATATATATATATATATATATATACTAGGGAATGGCCTGGGGTGCGCTTGACACAATGATTTAAATTTAAAAAAAGGTAAAAAAGTCAATAGCTTATTTGTCTAGAAAAAAAAAATACAAGGTTAAAGAAAGATAAAAAATCAAGATTAAAAAAAAAATCTAAACTTTAGCAAAGTATAAGCATTGGTCTGCATCCATATTGGATTATCTATTTACTCTCTATATAATAATAAAATATTACTAATTTAATAATTTTTTAATTTTTATTTTTAGCACATTTTATAGTTCTACTAATTAAAATATTAATAATAATTATATTCTAATCAAATTAATAATATTCAATATTAATATTAATAATAATTATATTCTAATTAAATTAATAATTAATATTATATATTGAGTGTTTTACATATTTTATTAATTAAATTTACTTAAAATTGAATTTTACAATAAGAATGCTCTAAAGCGTTTCTGATCTAAAGAGTAAAGTCATTTTAATTTTTTTATTTAAAAAAATTGAAACAAAAAGAAAGAAAAATGAGTACATTATTAGAACAAAAAGAACATAAAAAATAGATGTCAATTCATGTGCTCTGCGAGGCTATTAAGAGCCTTTTGATAAAATATGATTCTTTATTAAATTTTACAAGGAAGTTACACGTTAAATGATTAAGAGTTTTAAGGGTCTTTTGGTAAATTATGACTTAACAGACTTAACGAAAAAATAACAAAAATTACTATGCACAGTTATATAGCTACTTATTATAATAATAGAAAAGAAAATAAATATATATGTGTGTGTGAGAGATGGAGAGAGAGAGAGGGGACCCACACCGCCAAAAGCCTCAACACTCAAACGGCTTCTTATAGAGTACGTACTATTAATAGATCTCTTCGATCAGCCGATGAAACAACTCTCAATGTTGCTAATTTCTGGACCTTTGAGTCGAGAAATTATGGGGCAAAATCTTCAAATTTCATTAATCTTCACTTGTTTTTAGAGTAATTTTTGGGATCTTTGAACCTATACTATTATAATTTTTATTGTATTTTGTTCATTTAAGAAAAGTGCCGTTGCACAGTTAGTCCAGGCTGGTACAGGGTACTTAAAATGGGGTCCAATCATAAATTATAATGTTTGTGGTTAAGCCAAACATGATTATTGTCTCCTCAAATCCCTCCCTATAAGACCATTTGCATGAGTCCCATTTCTCTTGGCTAAAATCTCAAAACCAAACGTCTAACTAGTACATGCAAGTTCGTTCGGAATTGATCACTCCTACTACTGTTTTTGCTAATTGTTCTGAATAGCTTGAGAAACTTGTTGGAAATGGAGGGTTTCAGAATGACCAGTATGGTTTCCATGACCATCTACATTGTGGTTCTTCTGGGTCTTGCTGCTTTCAGAGCCACAGTTGCACTTGAAGGCGTCGGGGCAATGGCACCATCACCGGGGTTGGAAAGCCTAGGGGCTCTGGGTTTAATTCCAGCTGCGGTTGCAGCCATTGCTGTACTGGTCATGATCACTGCATATATTTCTTCTAAATTACAATTGATCTTTTCATTTGTTTTTCCTGTACTTTTTGGGATTTATATATAATGGGTTGTGATGCTCATTTTCTTCTTTATTTTGGATTTTAGAACGAGTTTTAAACACTTACTAACTGGTTCTTATGAATTATTTTTAGAAAAATTCTATATATAAGAAGTCGGTGTAAATAATACATCTAATAAAGTATTTATATGGCATAATATGATTTAGATTAAAACCGAACCAAATCGAAAGTTTTAGTTTCCTAGATGAACTGCTCAGTTTTGGTTCTAAGAATTCCAAAACCTCAAATCTCTTCCTCTTCTTTCTTCTTCTTCTACCAATCATCTGAGTCTCACCGCTTCTGTCTTCAAGGACACCCTTGAGGCCTTGACAACAGCTTTGTTTCAACAAAGCCTCTCTCAAGAGAGAAGATCAAGGGAAAGCCTTGATCAAGAGAAATGAATTTCTTTTTTTCTTTTCTTTTTTTCATTTCGTCAACATATTCGTTTTCTCTGTTCCGCAAAGCTTCCTTTTCAATCTCGTTTTCGCCCAGTCTAGATCTCATCTTTACTGTGAAGCTTCCTTTTCGATTCATCCCTTGATGTTATTTGAATGTTGGGAATTAAATCCTTTTTGATTTGTCCCTTGATCTCGTCTTTGATACGAAAAATCCAATAATTTTTTTATGTTGTTTATTTTTCGATCCATCCCTTGATATTGTTTATTTTTTGGTTTGTTTATTTTTTTCATATACTTTGTGCTGTTTGGAATATTTGGATGTTGTTTGGACGTTGGAAAAGTGGTAAGAAAATTGGAAATAAAAAGCTTAGCTGAGTTGTGCTCCAACGCTCCGACTCAGACTCCGGAAACTTCGGATTAAATATACTGAGAAATGATAGAATTACTACTCCATAACAACTTGTTTAAGACTATGTAATAAAATAATATTATTTTAAATATTATTTTGATTTAATAGATTTAATTTTTTAGAAAAAAATATTATTATATTTAAAGTTATATATAAATTGTGAATTAATGGTAAGTCTATTACTACTCAAATATACTACCAAGCGATACTCTTTTTTGGAACCAACAACACCAATACGGATTCACAGTTTCCATTTTCAGTTGCGTTGAAAAGCTTCTTTAGGTTAGTTTTTGGCTCCTTGGTTTTGTGCTTGAGAAATGCTACTTATTATTTTTACATCACACATTATGTTATTTTTTTATTATTCTTCTTTTATTTAAATACACATATTTACACATTTTTAAATAGAAGGAAAAATAAAATATATTGATGTATGGTATAACCGATGATAAGTAAAATTTTTCTGATTGAATTGTCCCAAGGAATTAGGTTATTTGGAATTTAATGAAAGGAATTGCAAATTTCGGAGTGTCCTCAATGTACTCTTGTTTTTTGCAGTAATTGCTTGTAGTTTGCAAAGTGAATCTTGTGACTTACCGACAATAAAATAAGATGAGTTGAGATGAAAGAAAAAATTATATAAAAAAATTATAAAATTCAAATATTATTAGAATATTATTTTTATTTTGAGATTTGAAAATATTGAATAATTTTTTATATTTTGTTTAGAAGTTGGAGAAAATTGTAATGATTAAGTAATATGATAGATGAAAAAGTTGAAAACTAATAATTAAAAAGTATTTATATTTGTGGTGTTTACATACTGAGAGATGAAATAATATAGGAGATTTGCTATCCAAACCAGGCCTTAAGATCATGAATGTGTAAAGAAAATGTGGAGAATTGAAAGAGATAAATGAGATTACATTGTTTCTCTTCCGGAGCTGTCTACCATGTTGCTGCCCCCATTCCAGCCTCCCTGCAATTTTACTACTCGTCAGTTCACAAAAAGTAAAATGCGTTTATCACGAAAATCAAATGGATAATATTGCACCTTCCAATTAGTTGGAGTAAAAAATGTTTATCACGAAAACATGAGAAATACAAGCATGTTGAAACGTGCATATGCTAGTGAAATGATTCAACTCAAAGAAGAAGTTGAAACAGATACTTGATTTAGAAAATTTTGACTAGATACCTGCCTGAGTTTTGCGATTGATGTTCTTAATACAATTTATGATATCATATGCACCATTCCATCTGCTATCATCACTCTGTTATCATCTTGAAGTTTCTGAACAAAGTTCGAAGAAAACTTATTAGTTTTCAGTTCTACTAGGTGTTCAAATAAAGAAAGCTGGCCATAGGCACAGCACAGTACCTCTAACAGGGCTATGATTTCTGTCCTAGAATAATGGACATCTGCTCCTGAGTTGATGACATTCTCTATATCTGCAATGGATATGAGATCCAAGCGGTTCGTCCTCATATGCTGACCAAATAAGGAATTAAATGCTTCTATCCTGCGAGTTGCAAGGGAAAGAAAGAACTAAAGTTAAAAGAAACTATACTAGAGCAAAACCGATAAATTGGAAGACAAGTAAATGCTAACAGAGATGCTTGATAGATGCCAACCTTTCCCGAGAGACATCCGCCGCAGATTGCGCTGCAGGAGGGTCATCCACTTCCATAGCATCAGTTGTAGGACTATGCAAAGCAACCAAAATGCGAGGGGGGAAATCAATTAATGATCATGTAAAATTGGTCAAACTAATGGAAAAGATCAACTACTGATCATGTAAAGTTGGTCACTTCTAAAACAAAGGGAACTGAAGAAAGAATCACTATATGTATCTACAGAAAAAACAATTAAAAACTTTTTGGCTCACATAAAATGAACTACTTGACTTGGTTGTCACAAGTTTCAGATACACATATTGGCCACAAAGAACATTTCCATGTTTAAAACAGGGGGAAATACTATTGCAGAAACAAAATAAAAGAAATTAGTTCATAGATTACACATCAATGAGTTTATGCACCCAGAACTCCACAGGGTGTGGTTATTTATACGTGCAAATGTATCTACAGACGAACCTTGTATGTAATTATAAATATGAAAAAAAAGTATTTCAATAGAAGCCAAATAATTAAGTCTTTTCTGCAACCAATGTTTTAGAGAAATTTGCACATACTATATCTGCAAAGAAAATACAGCCTATTGACTCACCCTTCTTTATCAGAAGTGCCACTATCAGGTCTATCTTTTTTCCCAGGACGATGGTCTCTATCATTTCCGCCAGGATGATGGTCAGCCCTGCGTTTTCTTTCCAATTCTCTTTCCCTTTCTTGCTCACGCTCCTCCATTTCAGCCAATTCCTTGTGATATATTGCGAAATTTAAAACTTTCAAGGCAGCTTCAACATCAGACTTAGAAACCTGCCATAAAAGATCAATAATCCTGAACTATGACAAAAAAGCAGAAAAAAATGAATGCATAAATTTACATCGTGTCCAGCAAACATCTGAAGCAAAATAAAAAGGTGATAAAGTAAGACAAAAGTAAGACCTATAGTTCAAATTAAATAAAACCTCTGTATATGCAGTTGCTTCAGATTGAGAAACATTAGAAGACTCATTTCAGTATCTTATCATATAAACAACGAGAGAGAGAGAGAGAGAGAGAACCAGGTACCTTTCTGCTCAACTTCAACTTGGCATGAGCAGTTGAGAGGCGTATTATTGTTTCTAAGGTTCTTGCAGTCATTGGAAGTGTTCCTCCAGTCTACAGAAAGCATCATGAGTTTGTGAAGAGAAAAACCATTGCTTAATGTTCAATATCTTTGCTGATGGATTATAATGTACTGACCTTTGTAGTTGAAGCAGAATTTCTTAGCTCTGCATATGCTGTTGCAATGTGTTCAGATGCCTGCGAAGAAAGTTGTTAGGAACGGTACTGGGGACATCAAGGTGGAAATAAAGGAATGAATGATGCGTCGTGACCTCATCAGTCAGCTCAGGCTGAATCCTATGCTTTGCATAATGAATGTACTTTTTAAGAAACTTGATAGTAAGGGTATCACGCTTTCGACCCCTTTCTGTTCTCTTCCCATGTAGCATTCGGTTGTATTTGACAAAAACGGAGTCAGTATCAGCTTCATCTTCTCTTCCATACCTCAAGCTCCCATCAATTGTCGCCTCACCTACAATTTTAACTCTTTAATCAGTCTCATTCATAGAGGTCACTAGTCTTCTAAGCATGAGAGCCTTCTCAGCATACCTCCATCAATTGCCGAACGAAACCGGTGCATGCGCAAGACATGCTCTGTGATTTGACGATCAATATCAGGATCCATTTGATCCAGTACTATGAAGAGTAAATCAAAACGAGATAGCAAAGAGTCCGGGAGTCCAATATTCTTTGTTGGAGTCAATGAACGATCATACTGTGCAACCATTCAGTACGTAGCACAAAATCAAGTTATCAATGGCCTAACATTTGTGGGTAACTGCACCACAATTACTATCAAATTTACTACTTACAGTTCCATATATGGGATTTGCGGCAGCGACCACACTACATCGAGCATTCAGTGATGCATGAATACCAGCTTTGGCAATAGTTACAGTCTGCTGCTCCATGACTTCATGTATAGCAACACGATCTTGATCATTCATCTTGTCAAACTCATCAATGCAGACAACGCCTCGATCAGCAAGAACCATTGCACCAGCTTCTAACCTTCTTTCTCCTGATCAAAACCACTGGTAAATTCCTAACCTGAATAAGAAAAAATACCACTGAATGCTTAATGCTAGAACAAGTTAGACGCTCTACCTGTTTCTTGATCTGAAGTAACTGCAGCAGTCAAGCCAACACCAGAAGAACCCCGACCAGTGGTTGATATGGCCAAGGGAGCAATATTCATAATTGCTCTCAGAAGTTGAGACTTGGCGACAGAAGGATCACCAACCATCATCATGTTAATGTCACTAAAACAAATGATTCGTCGGTTTAGTAGTACTCAATGCAATTCTTATTGTAGGGAGAATTCCACAAGGGAAGGGAGCAATGTAAATTTGCATATATTGCAATATAATATTAGGGAAAAGATAAAACTCACCCTCGTAAGTGAGTTCCATTCTTTAAGTTCTTTTCTACTCCACCAAGCATCAATAAAATCACTGCTTTCTTTATCCATGAATGCCCATATATAGAAGGGGCAAGTGAATTACCAAGTAGGTCAAATGCATCATCTCTCTCAGCTATTTTTTTAATATTTTTTAAATCTTCAGGACTATAAATTGGAGCATTTGCCTCCTTGTTGAGCAGAGAAACATTGTTAGCTACCAGAACAGTCCTACACAACAAGACCATCGAATCACACACGTAACTTGAAGAAACCATATTTTCAAAGAGCAAGGAAATAACGTTGAGGACACATGAACTACCTGAATACTCCATTTACACTTCCCTTGCTTCTACCAGGAAGAGCTTTATATATCCCTACAATACCCACACGATCTCCAGGCTTGCATGAATCAACCAGGTCATCCTCAACGATGACATCCACCGTCCTTGGAAGCTGACCAGGAGCAGAATTCTCAGGTACTTCTTGCATTGATAAGGTTTGATGATCTTTGTACTTGCACAGTCCATATTCAGTCACCAATAAGTTGCCTTTGTCATCCTGAGGCAGACTTTTTTATTAGAAAGGTTATTCTTTGATACACACAAAATTACAAAAGCAAATGACTTGACATTACCCTTGTAGGATACACAGACCCTGTGGGCAAGCCTATATTGGATGCAATGTCTCGATATTCACGAGTGGTAAAGTTTCCTGATGTGGGGCAGAAGTGAACACTTTTTACAACCTTTGGCCTCACAAGAGAACCTAGACACGAGTAACATACCAAATTAGATTTATCCATATCTAGGAAATTGTCAAAACAATGTCAAGGGACAACCTGAATTGCTAATTCTAATATCATAGACCATATGAGTTACAAGCGATTTGATCAAATATACATGAAAATTTAGAAAAGTTAAAAGAATACAGTACATTTGGTGACAATGCCCTCCACGCAGACCATAGAGCCAATGAATTCAGAAAGAAGTTCTCTCGGTGTGACACGGCGAGACACAAAAGGGCCTTCAAACCCCACAAGAACTTGCTCTGCTTCCTTCAAGTACTTCTGATCAATAGATTTGGCAGCATCAGTGACGGCATCGCAGAAGGGTTGCATGTATTCACTCGGGTTCTTGAGAATCCTGAATATCAAAAGCAGGGAAACCATTTTTTAATCAACAGGGAAATCAATTTGAAACTCAGAGATAGGGGTGGAAAAAGAATTTGAGCATCTGAGTTTTACACTTTTGGACCCAAGAAGAAAACAGTTTGCTCTCAGCTACCGCACGAGACGGAAGTTGACTAAGAATTTATATATATGGTTTAGAAACTAACCGAGAAAATTTATAGTTAACTTTTCGTATATGTTCTTTAAACGAAAAGGAAAAATGCTAATTCAAAGACCCAAAGCATGAGTTATCGCCGTGTTCATGGCAGAAGGTAACAGACATCGCCCAACATATAGCTCAAATGAGTTTCCTTAGCAACCAAAAAGCGATTAGTGCTCCATCTGTTTGCCAAAGCCTCAAAGCTCTCAACTCAAAACCCTTCAACATCTAAAAGAGCCGATACAGCAAAACTTGTCAACTCTTTTGTGTTTAAGGAAAACCAATTTTTTTTTTCTTCCCTAAGAAGCAGCAACCCAGATTTGGCGTAATCGAGGTTGAGCATCCCCCAATAACGGGAGCCAAACAAAAGGAATCGCGAGATCTTTTGTGTACTGGACTATTTGTGAGCATTACCTGGTGCCCAAGTCACGGAAGGAGTGGAGATCGGAGATGTTGACGATGAGGCGGCGGCGCTTGTGGTTTATCATGGCCTTGATCTCGTCCATGTATATCCCTTTCCCCACCTGATCGTAACCATCATCATGAAATTAGCGGACCAAAAAAAAGAAAGAAAATCCCAAAAGCACAAAACGGGAGAGGGATTTCGGAGAGACGCACATCTTGATCCAAGAATTCCAAGAACTCTCGCTTGTGAGCTGCCCTCAGTTCGTCGCTGATGTCCATTTCTCCGTCTTTTCCTTTTTCCTTCACCTCTCTGCTTCTGCTTCTGCTTCTCTGAGAGAGAGAGAGAGAGGGAGAGACCCGAAACAGACGAGAGGGTCTCTAAGACTCTAAGAGAGAGAGGGAGAGACAGAGTAGTCTGTCCAGACGAGAGGGTCTCCAAGTAAGAGAGAGAGGTAGTCCCGAAACAGACGAGAGGGTCTAGAGTAGTCCCGAAACAGACGAGAGGGCCTCTAAGGGGGTACTTTTGGCGGGAAACGGACGGTCGTTTCCTATATTTTGGCGCGAACCTTTTTGATATTTCTTTAGAGTGTACTATTCTTACCAACGAATAGTTTTTCTATCGCTGTGATTTTTTTATTAATATTATTTTTATTTAATGATTAAGTAAATATTTTTTAATAATATTATGAATATTTTTATGTTTTAAAAAATATTTAAATGTATTAAAAAAATACATATAAAAAAATATAAAATAAAAATAAAAATTTCTAATAACGGTATTCCAGCGATAGCTGGAGCGGTCGCCACAGTGCTGCTCGTTTCTTTAGGGCAGCGAGTCAGGATGTGTGCATATGTGTCAGTGTGCATATTTTTTCTAGATTTGATGGATAAATCATTCGTGTTCTTTTTATTTTGTTATTTTATTATTTTTCTTTTGTTTATGGAATTTTTTCCGTTTTGGGAATTAATAATTATCGAAGATTTCACTTTATCTCAAATTATTATTACTTAATTTTCTCAATGTGTCCTTCAAGTATGTTCAAGTATTTGAAGATATTTCATTTTCAAATATTATTTAAATATAATATTTTGTATTTTAAATTTTTTATTTTTTCATCTATTTATTACGTAATCGTTATATTTTTTTCAAACTTTTAAATAAAATATAAAAAATAATAAAACTTTTTTAAATTTAAAAACAAAAAATATATTTAAATAATTTTTTAACTTTATAATATTTTTATTTAACTTTTTTTTTTTCTCATTTCTCAAAATCTAATAAAACATATTAACTCAAATTATTTTACTATTATTCACAGATATTTTAAATATCCAAACAATCCCTTAATTAAAAGTTATTTTAAAAAATTTATTCTCTCTTTTCTTAATGATATTATACAATGAGAGAGAGAGAGAGAGAGAGAGAGAGAGAGAGAGAGAGAGAGAGAGAGAGAGAGAGAGAGAGAGAGGATTTGCAATCCAATTAACACGAGGAGTCAAACACTCACACACTATCTGACCACACGACTACATCCTCTTAAGAAAATATAAATCTACAATCACAGTTACTAACAAGGCTTCCCGGTGCATAAAAGTTACCAAAATTCCAAATTGTGTAAGTTACATGAGGGCACGGTTAAACCCCCAGGTTTCCAGGCCATTAAATACATTTTATGCAACCCTATTAGCACCACCAGCCTTTGCATCCAAAGAGGAACCACAAGGTTAGGCTTCAAAAAAAACCCAAAGGGGTTGGCAAGTGGTGAACCTCTTGGTCTTGAGGTATCCCTATCTTCAAAGTCCAAGGTTTAACACCTCATAGATGCAAGCAATCCTTTAAGATCACACCCCTTGGTAAAAAACCAACGATTTAACCAGTTTGGTGTAGAAAAACTTACCGAAAGTGCGGTGCACGGATTTGAGATTTACTCTGCAAGAGTAAGTCCAAAAAACCCTACCTTTGAGAGGTTCCCAACATCAAAATAAAAATATCTAGAAACTTTGTGCCGCCTGGTTGTAAGCCGTATTTTCAGTCCATTTAGTGAAATTTTAGTTATCTACATTCCAATAAATGGGAGAGCGATTATACGACTGATGTATTAAGCAGAAGGCCTGGCAATTTTATTTTATGTTTATTTTTCTATGTTGAATGCCCAAGTTAAAACCGAATATGCCCTTGACACGCCCAATAGAGGGTATTGTTCCGAAGTAAAGACGTCACAGAGTACCCTAAGCTAGAATTCAACACAAAATTATTAAGAAAAAAAAATACAATGGCTTGTTAAGCATACAGTGAACTCGCTAACAAACAGCCTCATCTCCTACAAGAAATCCAGAATGGCTGGATGATCAAGGTCTGAATGCTGAAAAGGCTACGACGGAGTTGTGTCCACCAAATCCAAATGAGTTTGAAATGGCTGAAATCATGAGACACTAATGAGTAATTACTTGTTTGTTTTTGCAGATGAGATGAGTTGAGATTAAAGTTAAAAAGTTGAATAAAATATTGTTAGAATATATTTTTTAATATTATTTTTGTTTTGCGATTTAAAAAAGTTGAATTGTTTATTGTATTTTGTATTAAAATTTGAAAAAGTTGTAATGATTAGATGAGTTGAGAAGTTTCCTGAAAACAAATGGCTAGGGCTTCCTGAGCAAATTGGAAATGAAAATGCTATGGTGTTTAAAGGTTTGAGCATCTTACCAACATTCACTTCATGCTGCTGCTTTTTACTTGCAACGGTGTTGAACTCAACTGAAGGCTCTGGATTCTGCATTCATCAAAGAAAACACCTCACTCATTTGTATTACACATAATCCTAATCTTTAAAGATATTGATAGAACCAGAATAGTGGCAAAATTTAAAATTAAGCAATACTTTATTGGTTGTAAAAATAGACCGGAAGTATAATTTTCACAACCATAAGATTCAGCATTACTTTCTTTTCTTCAATTTTTTTTTTTTTTTTTTAAATCACAAACAATTGCAGTTTGTACACTGGTTCCCAACCACAAAGACAATGATTTGTAATGTTACTTATAAAAAGTGAAAAGAAAAAAATTAAAACACTGTTCAATTAGTTATATCTGCAGTGACTATGGAATGTGTTGAACTTGAATCTGTTTTTCACAAATTAATTCTAAGGACATTCTCCAAAGCAAGTGTCAATAGAAAGTGGGACATACAAATTGATTTATGGTAGGATGCAGCCATCCTGTTGTTATGGCTTTCACAGTTGCGATGGCTTCCAAACCCCCAGCAGCGCCAAGGCAATGTCCAATCATTGACTGCAACAGAATGAACGGAACAACAAACCAAGATTCAGATAACAGAAAGGAAAATCAACAGATAACCAGTTTAAATTTGAAAGAAAGGAAATTAAAGCATGCACTTGGAGAAAGAATACCTTTGTGGCATTGATTTTGATCTCCGACGTATTCTTGAAAACTTTTTTTATGGCATTTATCTCAGCTAGGTCACCCGCAAGAGTAGAAGTTGCATGTGCATTTATGTAGTTAACCTGAAAAAATGAAAAAAAAACAAAAAATTAATTCTCCCTTTTTAGGGAGTCCATATTTTATATAACATTTATGTCATATCAGCAAGTTAAATTCGTCAGATGGTCCAAAAGTACTTAGCATTATGTTAGTCCATTCCATCTCAATCATAGGCTGCTGAGGAGGAGTTATACATCTCAATGACAGATATGCATAACGATTTTTATGTACTTTTTATACTTTCAAACAGAAAGAAGGGCTTTGTGATGTCATGTTCAGGTAGAAGTCACATATTACCAAATATGAGGGGATATGATGTGTTACTGTGCAGTAACAGCCCAATCTTTCGAACTCATAAAATAGAAAGGGCGTTACAGCACTTAAATATCACATCAAAACAACAAAACTTTATGGCCATCTTTCGGCTCAGCTAGAAAGATCTTTCACACCATTATACTCTATCTAAGGCCATCATCATGCCACTTCACACCAACAGTAGTCCTTCCTGGCTTCCCTTCTTCTTGCAACACCCTTAATTTGATCAATATGAGTGCTTGGTAAAGCAACCGTGAATTATTAGTTCTAATCACCAATGATCAAACGGTCTCTGACTTTGTCCCCAATGGTACTAATTAACTTCTCACAGATGGATGTTCAGAGCCCTTCCTGTCTTGCCACCATCTATTTCCAATATATTTGTTTAGACAGGTTCACTACAGAGTATGCAGTCTCTTAATAATGCCAACAAATTTCCACTTGAAATTATTACAATTACACCAATCAGAGTCTCCTCCAAAAGTGCTTGTACTTCATCCATCCTCTTTTAGACTATGGGCAACATCAGTGTCAGTTCTTGACTCTTTTTTTTTTATTGGCACCGGGTGTCCAGGAACAGCGTCCTGACTATGCATATGCATGCACATACAGATGATATGCATTCACAAACAGAAGAAAACAAACCAGATAAGAGGTTTGTGTGTGTGTGTGTGTGTGTGTGTGTGAGAGAGAGAGAGAGAGAGAGAGAGAGAGAGCATATGGTGATGGAAAGAGTAATTATGAAAGTGAATTTTGAGACAAGAAAGATAGCATGAACAATATCCTACGTTTTAATTAATAACTAAAAAGAAAAAGAGCACCATACAGCTAAAAGATTGATCTGGAAAAATAAGAATACCTCCTCAGGTGACACACCGGCATCTTCAAGGCTGCTCTCAATGCATGAGGACACACCAAGTCCATCTGCTCTTGGATCAGTCATATGATAAGCATCACAATTAACGGCGCCTCCTAAATACTCAGCGATAATTGGTGCACCTCGTTTCATTGCATGTTCCAAGCTCTCCATTATCTGTCATGAAAATCTCACTTTACACTTATAGTCACCTAATTCATATAGAAAAATTACACATCATTACAACCATCATACAAAGCAAGATTGTTAACATTTAATCAATTAAAATTAGAAGAAAAATATGCATGTAATTCTGATGGGACGCCAATGTTAATCGCAAGTAGGTCATCACCTACACTAATTACCCAGGAGAACCTGCAATAATTCTGCTCTGAAGCACCCACAATGATTGCACCTTCGTCTGTTAGATGGTTGGCATTCCCAATCCAATTGGATTCCCCCCATATGGACCAGTCTAAAAGCATACCAGAAAGCAGAGTTGTCAACTAGTCAATGTAATTTCCGCCTTTTGTTACATATGTTAGGGGTGGGGGGTGGGCCTCCGAGCCGTCTTCTTCCCATGCTCCGAGCCCCTTTCATTTTCTCTTCTCCCAGCCATCTTCTTCACATGCTCATTTTCTTCTCTTTCTTGTCCTTTTCTACTGCTCCTCTTCTTCTCCTCCTCCTCCTCCTCCTCCTCCTCCTCCAGGTCTTTCAAGAAAGATCTACATTTTCCATTTGGTTTTCTTGTGCTCTAGACCTAGATCTATTTTTTCAAACTAGATCTATGTTTTGTGGTTTGAGTTTCATTTTTTTAAGTAGATTTTCATTAGATCTTTGATTTGGTGTTGATCTTGGCAGGATCTGCAGGTGGAGGGGATAAAAAATCTGCCCACCTGGTCAACGGGGACGGACAAACCAACCAAGGGAGCAGGGGGCCATATCACCACCCCACCCAGGTGGGGGCAGGGTAAGGGAAGGGCTGCTGCCCATCCATGTAGGTCGGGTAGCAGGCCTAACGTTTGTCGAGTACACTTATGCCCTTCATACACAACTAGCATAGAAAGAGATGCAGGCTTACCAATACACCAGCTCCTTCACCCATGACAAATCCATCTCGACCTTTATCCCATGGTCTTGAAGCAGTTTTTGGATCATCATTCCTCTGAGATAAGGCTCTGCATGCAACAAAACCACCCAGTCCAATGGGAATAATGGCGGCTTCAGTCCCACCTGCAATCATCAGATCAGCCTCACCCTGACGGATGTGATTTGCAGCTGCATAGAAGCAATAATTGGAGGTGGCACAAGCTGTCGAAATTGAGTAATTTGGGCCCATGAAGCCTATATCAATTGCAAGTAATGCAGACCCCATGTTGGTTATAGCATAGGGAATGAAGAAAGGGGTTATTTTCCTGTGACCTTTCTCTATTAAAGACTCAACACCATCAGAAAAGACTGTAAGACCACCCATCCCTGTTCCCACAAGTACACCAGCTCGCTCCTTATCGATCTGCAGCAAATATCACCAATCAAAATGAGTCAAGCATATTGCTGAACTAAGAAGAAAATCAAAAGGCAAAGGAACACTGAGTTAATCTTGTATAATGCATCGAGATTTAACCTAAGGCAAGGTTGAATGCTTGGTAGAAATTTAAAATATGTATATATATATATGACATTGTCTCAGAATAATATTATAGAGACTAGGGAGATTCGACTAAAATTAAGGATGAAACATTTGATGCACTAAAATATGTTATTTTACTAGCATAAGGAAAATCCATCTCATCATTTTCATCATTTCACAAATAGAGCAAAAGGAACAACTGTTGTTTTTTTATATATAAGTAAAAACTTTATTAATATCAATAGAAGACTAGGTGAAGCCCAAGTACAGAGGAAACTTTATTAATTTCGCAAAAACTTTATTAATAGAAAACTTTATTGATATCAATAGAAAACTTTATTAATTTCGCAAAAACTTTATTAATATCAGTAAAGTATAGGTATCATTTAGCCTTGAATTTCTTTGATTCTGCTGTTGGGGCCAAAAGTTCTCACTCACATAGATCTTCCATATTTTGGCATCCGTTTTGGAATCTGAATCTTCCAAATAATGTTAAAAACTTTGGATCAAATGAATTTAATGAAGACGGGTATTGTTTCAACTGCGGGTTGTCCTCATTGTCACTTGGCTGAGGAGGATTGCTATCATGTTTTTTGTGGCTCTCCAGATGTACAAAAGGTGTTGGCAGTTCACTGTCCACCAGTTTTATCTTGTTTGGAGGCTGCTGTTTGTTATTTAGATGTGGTTTGGGAATTAATGCAAATTGATGTAACTTTAGTTCCTATTTTTATTACTATTTCGTGGGGAGTTTGGAAGTTTAGGAGCTTGAAATTATTTCAGAATTCTACTTGTGTGCTGCAAGAGATTGTTGATGATTGTTTAGCATATGCTGAGAGTTAAATTACTGTTAAACAATCCCAGTTGGTGGTGGGAAGGAGCTTGAGCTCTCTTGGAAGCCTCCCACTCCAGGAATGGTAAAGCTCAATTTTGATGGTGCTTTGTTTCGATCTTCAGACTTTGAGGGTATTGGGGCAAGGAATGAAAAAGGTGATGTTTTATTTACTTTGAGTCAGAAGGAATTTGGGCTGTTTGAAGTGGATGATATAGAGGCTTTGGCTGCCTTAAGGGGTCTTCAAATGATATTGATTTTAGGTTTCTCGAATTTGTTATTGGAAGGGGATTCATTGTCAGTTATTGAGGCTATTGGTTCACACGAGCCAAACTTTTCAAGGCAAGGGAATCTGATTTCTGACATTCAAAGTCTCCTTTCTTGATTCGCAGCGTATGAAGTAGTTCATGTAGGTCGACAAGGAAATAAAGAAGCTCATTTACTGGCAAGGCATGCTCGCTTTGTGGATGATCAGTGGTGGCATCAGAATCCAGATTTTATTCATTCACAGGTCATGCTTGATTCCAATTTATAATTGTATTAACTTTGTTATTGGTTCTATTAATATGAATGCCAATGGTTCACTTCAAAAAAAAAAAAAAAGTAAAATAAAGCGTAGCATAAGAATCGGAGACAAGTAATAATGAACCTTGGAGAGCTTGTCGCCGCCGAGATCAGCATCCTCGAGCGCTTTCTTGCCAGCGACAATGCAGTACCTGATGCAATCATCGAGGCGACGGTCATTCTTTCCATCTATGTAGCCCTCGGAGCGGAACCCACGGATCTGGCCAGCGAACCGGGTGGGGAACTTGGAGGCATCGAATCGGTCGATGGGGCCGATCCCACTCTCGCCCTTGAGAAGCCTGTTGTAATACTCATCGACGTCGTTTCCGAACACGGAGACCAAGCCCGTCCCGGTGATCACGACCCGTTTCTTGGGGTCCTTCTCGCGCTTCGGCGCCGAGACGGTGGGCTGGGACGACGCTGCATTGACGGAGAGGCGGCGCCTGGTGAGGAGATGGGAGCAGTTCTTCTTACGAATCGGGCCGAGCGGAGAGGGATGCAGGGTCGGGGATTGAAGAGCCTGCATGGTTGTCCGAGAGAGAAAAGGCTTGACGACGATAACGATGATGCGAGTTTTTTCCTTTTAGACAGTGAGAGTTACGAGGGACCAGAGAAATGTGTCACACGTGATGTTCCGTGTAAGTGAGATTGGTGCTGTGTCGTGTTGGGTTTAATAAGTTAGTTTTGCTTTTTTATGAGCACGTTTTTTTTCTTCATTGTAATGAGCCAGTAGTTAGTTTTGCACGTCTGGAGTACTGATACTAATCTTTCTTATACTAATACAATGATACGATTATTAAACTAATCAAACTTTTTAACATGATAAAGCATCATCATGCTATTAGAATAGTTAGGAGTACTTTACATTTAAACGAAAACAAAATAAATCAATTATACGGATTATCTAGATTGACACATAATTGACTGATTTATTATTCGTATCTAAATTAGTCTACCTAAACTCTATTACACTAAAACTTAATCGTTAATAGAACATAAAGTTCATATTAAATTCGCAAGTAGCTCCTTATAAGACTTGTTTAAGAAAAAAGGTAGAAACTTTATTTTGGTTCAATAGATTTAGTACTTCTAGGTTACATGAATTTAGTTTCGTGCATTGCTAATAAGAAAGGGTAGTTAGCATATAGGTGGGCTACAGGACCCCGCACCCCATCTGCCCACCCTCCACCTGTTAGCCCTCATTTGGGCGACAGGATGACCCTGACCGTCAAATGCAGGGTGCGGGCCTTTGACTGCAACTGAGCACAAACGCAGGGATGGGACCTAGGCTAGGCTCTTGCCCACTCGCATTGGGCCCCGTTCGTCTGTTTATATATATTAAAATTATTTTCTTTAATAAAACGATGTCATTTTGAAATATGGTTTTGAATAAAATTCACCCCTAGCCTTTCCTCAGTCCTTCGAGAACTCTCTCTCTCTCTTTTTGGTGTCGTTGTTGCCATCAGGGTCACTCTCTCCATCAATCCCATCCAGTATATCTCTCTCTGGGGTTGGTTTTTGTTCACTGGTTTAGTCGTTTTGTTCATTGAGCCATGGCCGAATCGTCGATGGTTTTTTAAATTATGTCTAGTTGGTGGTTAATTATGAATCTAGGTTGTCGATTGATTTTTTTGTCTAGTTGGGGGGGGGGGGAGCAGGGATCCAGTCCGCCACCGACATGCAAAAGTGGGGACCCGCCCATGGGGAGCGAGACTGAAGTCCATGAGGGAAAACCTCCCTCCCCCATTCCTCTATACCAGAGGTGGGGTGCAAGAAGGGGTACCCCATCTGGTCCGCTCCCCTAGTTAGCAATGGGAATTTTGGTGGATCCAAAACAACTAGGCTACCTCTTGACAACCCATATCCAATCGGACTACTTAAAAGGTAAGTTTATTTGGAAACATCTTGTGGTGGCCCGATCTAGATTATATGAAGTAGCTTCCAACTAGCCATAATTTGAATTTAAGCATATTAGCTAATGATAAAGAGAATTACTACGATCTTAAAGAGATTTTAAAAAAATAAATTGACAAATTGATATGGAATCCTATTGTTTCGAACATGTTTCACAGCCAACTAATCTCAAATGCTAACTTGCAACAAAGAAAGAGGGTGGCCTGGTGTTCCTGGTGCACCTACGATGCCTAAGTCAGAAATATGAGTGCAGTGCCTTATAACAAAAGTTCTGAATCTATTACCTTGGGCTGCTAACATTGATCTTTTATGTAGGGGTGGATTGTTGTTGATAAGGGTAGTTTAACCCTACCCCAAATATCGAGGTCTTGATCGCCAAATTCTCAAGATATAATTTTAGAAGGAAATGATTAACATATCGAGAATAAACATCTCGAATATCTCGTTGCTTCCTTAGGGATAAATATCTTGGATCGATTATAATTACCACGTTAATCTCGTTGGGCTGGTATGATCTCATGATAGCGAGTGTATGGTGCACCTGCACCTTTGTAACTCGTTGGGCGCATTATATGGGCCTCTTACTCAACATTATTGGGCCCGTCTAGTGGTAATAAATGGCCCTCTACAGTTATCCTGCAAATTCCAGCCAAGCTAGTGTGGCGGGAATTTAAAGATTATGATTTTATGGTCCTTGTCCATCGCGTCGTTAATTTTGATTGGTTGTTTATGCTTTTGTGCCCAAGGGGTTGTAACGACTCTGCATCTGCACCTAGTCACATCACTAGAACGTGGGATCTATAGACAACAATTATGTTACCAAACTACTCGCATTCTATATGGGGCATTTCAAGCGTTGCATCTCTTGTTATTAGGAGCCCTATCCTCCTTCCTGTTGCCTTTTTCACTTCTGCTTATTGTTCTTCTTCATTGTTTGTGTTCTTCATCGAAACCCAACTTCTTTTTTCAGAATACCCTATTTCTCTCCATGTCTCGTCAAAATGCTTCTGGCCTTTCTTCTCGCAAGTCTTCTCCTCCCCCTCCTTCGATGGGGTCTTCATCGGCACTAGAGTCCTCATTTGCCAGTGATGTACCCTATTACAAAGGCTATGACTGGTCGTCAATCCTTACCAAGGTTGACCTTAGGAAGCTAAGGGATTCGTATGGGATCCCATATTCAGTGATTCTTGAGGTCCCCCCCCCAAGGGGTTGTTGACGTCGAGGTTTTATTAAGAAGGTGGCCCTCCCAACCTATTTCCTTTCTCATGGGTTACGACTTCCTTTCTGTCAGTCGCTACGGGACGTTTTTACTATTTGAAGTTGGTACCGACTCAACTTCACTTTAACTCCTGGAGAATCCTCGTGTGTTGTTGTGTTGTGTGGAGGATGGTTTTGGAACCTGCCGGAGAGGGGTATCCCAACTTGACCGCCTGCAAGTTCCTCACTACCCACGCGGTTAAGGTGTTGGAAGGCAACATCCGTAGCTTTCGCTCCCGTCCCCGATATTGCCTTGTTCGATTTGAGGGCTGCCACTCGATTGCCAAACAGTGGCAAAAAAAATCTTCTTTGTTTCTGACTAGGGATGAGATCTCCCTAATAGGGAGGCCGAAAAGGCTGAATTCCCAGTTCGCGCCATTTGGGGAAAAGTTCTCAACGAAAAAACCATAGTTGTTACTCTCTCTTAATAAGAGTAAGCCTTTGTTGAAATAGTTTACTCCTGGGTTGAGCACATCCAAAAGTTTATTTGGACGGAGGCCTTATTGACGAGGGCCCATATTGACAACTTCTTGGTGATGCTCGACCACTAGTGAGTGAGCGGTCGTCGCTTGCCAAAAGAGCCCAAGGCTTTCCAAGACAAGTAAAGGCCCGATGCGGCCCCACTAGAAAAGGAAGGAAACGGTCTAGCTGCAAGGTCAAGGGGGCGTCTGAGCTCTGGCCTCATGAGGCCCCGATGTCTTCAGGAGCATATCATACTGGATCGGCTCAAGTTCTCGTGGGTGGGCAATCTTCTGTCCAAGAGGGTTCCCTAGACTTAGATGGTCTATTTGATTTGATGGGTCAGGTCCTCTCAGATTTGGCCATGGCCCTTGATTTCAAGTTCCTTTCTCGGGAGCTTGACTCTACCCAGTTGCCCAACTTTGCTCTCTTGTTGACCCCGCCAATTGACCTAGAGTTGGTTGACGAGAAGGATGCGGACATTGACACCACTTTTTCTTGTGGCCTCCTGAATTCTACTAGTGCTTATCGCTCGACCTTGGCTGGGGGAGTTGAAACCAGAGTCTCGACCAATGAGTCCTAGGTTGAGCTTGGCTCTCAAAGGAAGGCAGGGTAAGGAGAGCCTACTCCGGGCTCCCTTCCCTCAACTATTTCCAGTGGCGAAACTCTAGTGCTCTCCCATAACTTGGAGTTGAGCGGAGGCAGGTTTTCAATTCCCTCATTGTCCTTCAGTGCCTCTTTGGGGGGAGGGGGGAAGGATGGACCTTCTTCACCCATTGCTACATATGAGGGGGTATTGTCCTTTCCTGTCCAGGAGGATGAGCTCGTGGCGGGTTCCCCTTTTGTCGGGGGGTGAGGTGTGGAGAATTCACAGTCTGTTGACCCTACGACAGTTGGCTCGACTCTTCCTATTGTTGAGGTAGGGGTGGGCGCCCCTGAGGGTGCTCACAGCCCTTGTCTCCTAGGGTTTTTTTGTGGCCTAAGGCCTCTCCCTTGAGGCGAGGAGCACGCGAGTCCATCTCAGACCCCAAATGTGGCGAGGTCCACGATGAAAGGTGATTTTGTTTGCTCCATGGCGGACTAGTTGAGAGACTTCTTTTCCTTGGAAAGTTGTTTACTTGGTTTGGCCTTTGGTTTTCTGTTGGGCTTGGAGTCTTATGCGTGCGTGGTTTTGGCAAGGTGTGGACCAACTTTGTTGATGAACATGCTGACCTGGAGGATGAAGTCAGGGCCAAGCGCATGTTCGCCTTTTGGGCGCAGAAGGAGGTCATGCGTCTGGAGACCAAGAAGGCTGAATTGGAGGTGATCCTTGACTAAGCTAACAGATACATTCAATCGCCAGAGGTTGACATGGCTTGTCTATATGAAGAAGCGGTCGTCCTTGGCAAAGAGTTTGATCGAGCGAGGAAGGAAGTTAGGAGGAACAAGCTTCGAAGTAAGAACAACTTTCCTGCCTTGAGGGGAGTTGGAGGAGGCAAGGAAGCGTTGTTGTGAAGTAGCCAAGGTCGTAACAAACACAGTTGAAGCGCGTTTTCGCGTGGCCCTTGACCTGGAGGAGAAGGGGAGTTGGAGGAGCTGCCCAACTAGCATGCGGCGATGAAGAAAGACGATGACGGGATGGACAAAAGGTAGAACAAATTGACAGACTCCATGCTTTAACTTGACAAGAGGGTTAAAGCTCATGATAAGTGTATTAAGAAGTTGGAGCCCTAGTTGGCCACCTCTTGTGAGGAGGTCATTCGTCTTTCTCTAGCGGCCAAGTTTGTTCACAACAGGGTCTTTGGCTATGGTTATGGCACTGGTTTGGAGAGGTTAAGGACCTTCTTGCTGGTGAACCCTTAGACCGACTTGAGGACATTGAACCTTGAGTCTTTCAAGCCTAATTGTGCCTCTCGTCTATATGTCGATTCCTTTATAAGGGTCACGATGCTTAATGTGTTCCCAACCTCAACCCCTCCAGCTCCTCCTGCCTGAACAAGGCGTCTCTCTTTTGGTTGTAATCATTTTTTGTTTTGAGTAAATGGACATTTTTTTCTTTCTCGATTGTGCTAGCCATTTTTGCATTAAACCGATATTTTGAGTAAATGCAAATTTTTTTCCTTATGTTAATTGATTACAATTACTACCTCTAGGTGTTTTGTTTTGTACATTTTTCAATTTCAAGCATTTGACACTCTTAACACGTTTCTGGGACTCGCTATGACGACGACACCTTTCTTCACACTCCTCACCCCCAGTCTAAGGACTCGACAATGGTGTGCGAGGGTCGCGTAGTCTAAGGACTTATACACCCTATTCCTCACCACGAGTCTAAGGACTCGATATTAGTGGACGAAAGCTGCGCAATCTAAGGACTTATGTGCCCTATTCTTCATTGTGAGTCTAAAGACTCAACATTAGTGAGCACTATGCTTCAAGCGTGGGGACGTATGAGAGGAGAATAATCAACTTATATTCAATTTTCTTCATTGCTTACACAGTTAAGGATAATACATTTTTAGATGCTTAGCATTCTATGGGTGTGACAGTTCCTTTCCTTAGGCGTCTTTTTAGCAGTATGAGCTAGGTCGTCTGTTGGCGATCACAACGTGTGGTCCTTTCCAACGGGGACCAAATTTTCCTTTTTCTTGCATGGTTATTTTGGTTTCCCTTAAGACTAGGTTGCCTACCTTGAAGGTTTTGGTTTGACTCTTAAGTTGAAGGGTCACTTAAGCTTTAGCTTCGTCTCGTTGTTCTTCTAGCAGGTCGAGGTGCTTTTCCAATGCTTTTTCGTTTTGCCCTTGATCAAAATGTTGGATGCGATATCTTGGTAACCCAATCTCTATAGGGGATATAGCCTTGTTTCCCTATGTCAAGGCAAACAAGGTTCCCCTTATCAAAGTTTTGACTTTGGTTCTATACGGCCATAGGATGCTTGGGAGTTCTTTCGTACAATATCCTTTCTTGTCTGTAAGCTTCTACTTGCCCATTGGCCTGGGGCTATCTTAGTAAGAAGTACTTGAACTGAATTCCCAGCTTTGTACACCATTCCCAATAACGTTCTAAGTTGAGTTTCTGTCCATTATCCAAGACGATGCTCTGGGAGATCCCGAACCTACATACAAAGGTCTTCCATAAGAACTTGGTGATGTTTCTCATCATGATTGTTGCCAGGGATTCTACTTCTGCTCATTTGGTGAAATAGTCTACAACGAAGACCACGAACCTTACTCTTCCTTTCCTTGGTGGGAGGAGCCTTACTAGGTCCACCCCCATTGCACGAATGGTCACGATGACATTATGGTTAGCTCCTTTAGTAAGCAATGTGATACTTAGGTGAACATTTGGCACTTCACGCACTTCTTGACAAACTCATTTGTATCTCTAAGGGCATGAGGCCAATAGTAGCTAGCCATCATGACCTTCATTGCTAAAGATCTTCCTCTAAAGTGATTCCCACACACTCATTCTTGTATCTCTACTAGGACGTATTAGACTTCCTATTGGGAGATGCACCTGAATAAAGGGGGTCTAAAAACCCCACTTGAAGAAAATTTTGTAGATCTGGGTGAACCATGTGGCTCTTCTTTTGATCTTCCTCGCCACTTCCTTTTCTGTTGGGAGTTCCCCCGTATCTAGGTATTTCACCACTTCTTGAGCCCACTCTGGCTCTCCTGGTCCCATCTCGAAGACCTCGGTCCTGACAGTAGGGACTTCTATCTCTATGCTTTCAACTTCCCATGGCAAGGCTGGTTCCTCCATTCCTAAGGCTGCTCATGCTAGTTTATCTGCTATGCTGTTACTTTTCCTCGGTTTTTGTTTGATTCTGAAGTGACAAAATTGGTCACGCTTCTCCCATATCAATTGCAAGTACATTTTCAATTTTTTGCCTTTTGCCGTGTACACTCCCAATACCTAATTAACGACTACTTGGGAGTCCACTTTTACCTCAACCTCAATAGCTCCCAATGGCTCATCTATCAAAAGTCCTGCCATAAGTGCCTCGTACTCAACTTTGTTATTGATGGTTTTTAAGGCGAGTTTCGCTATGTAGTGATGTTCATGCCCAGAGTCGCTTATTAATGGACCCTTACTTTCCTCTCAGCACAGTAAGATAAGTCATCGACGAAGACTTGCCAAAACTTCTCGACTGGTGTGGTCACCACTTCTTCAGGAAAGTCAGTGAACTTGACGATAAAGTATGCTAGGGCGTTTCCCTCTGTTGCATTTCTCGGGAGGTAATCAATGTTGAACTCGCTCAACTCAATCGGCCAGACCTCTAGGCGTTCAAAGGCATCTAGTTTTTGCAGTATCTTCATTAGAGGAGCTTTTATTAGGACCTTGATGGGGTGAGCTTGAAAATACGGTCGCAACTACCTAGCTGGTGTTACCAGCGTAAAGACTGGCATCTCCATTTGCAGGTATCTCAACCCCCCATAGGCCGCAACTTGTGTAGTATGCTGGCTTTTGAACCGCTCTTTCTTTAACTAAAGTCATCGACACAACATGGGGAGAAACCGCTAGGTATATGTAGAGTGTGTCCCCTTGCTCAGGTTGGCTTAGCATTGGCGGACTGGATAGGCGTTGCTTCAGTGATTGGAGTGCCATGTCGTAGCCGTCGTTCCAAGGGTGTACTTTGCTTATGACCCTAAAACATGGTAAGCATTTATTTGTGGATCTAGACATGAATCTATTTAATGCTGCCACCCTGCCAGTTAGTCTCTATGTCTCGTTGATGTTCTGTGGGGGTTTCATATCCATGATTGCCTTGATTTTCTCTATGTTGGCTTATATACCTCTTTCAGGAACTATGAAGCCTAGAAATTTTTCCCGAGTCAACACCAAAAGCGCACTTAGGCAGGTTCAGTTTCATTTTGTACTGGAATAACAAGGTGAATGCTTCCCTCAAATCTTCCATGCTTTTAACTAGTAAGCCATCGACAAAAACTTCCATATTCCATCCAATATGTTTCTTGAACATTCGATTTACATCTCTGGTATATTACCTCGGCATTTCTAAACCCGAAGGGCATGACTTGATAGTAATACAGTCCTCGATCTGTGTTATGAACAGGGTCTTTTCTTCATCCGTTGGGTTCATCTTGATATGATTGTACCCTAATTAGGCATCCATGAAGTTTAAAATTTTATGTCCCACCGTACTTAATCCGTAGTAGTGGGAAATTGTCTTTTGGACACGCCTTGTTGAGGTTGGTGAAGTCTACTCACATTTTCTATTTGCTGTTAGAGTTTTTCACTAGTACAACATTAGACAAACACTCGAAATAGTGGGTTTCCCTGATGAATCCAGCGGCGAGTAGTCGATCAACTTCTTCGACTATGGCTATGTACTTCTCTGTGTTGAACGATCTCTTCTTTTGGCTGACTTTCTTGCTAGTGGGGTCGACACAAAGGTGATACTCAATGATCGCATTGTCTATTCCCGACATGTCTTCATGACTCCATGTAAATACGTCTCTATGTTCGACCAGAAACTGCTTTAACGCCTCTCAGACCTCGGTTTGGAGCCTGGTTTCCACCCGTGTACTAGTCTCTAGTCGTTCAGGGTGCAATGTCAATAGCTCTAGCAGCTCATTGGCTTTTGCATTTCTATGCCACAGTTGAGAAGGACCGGTGCTCAGGGGGGGAGGGGGGGACTTCGCCTTGATGTTGATTTTCCGTCTTAAGCTCTTGCATGTAACACTCCTATGCTAGGGCCTGCTCACCTCGGACTTCTTCTCCTCCCTTCTCCATCAGGAATTTCATCTTCAAATGGTAAGTAAAGGTGACTATTCTAAGGTTGTTCAAGAACGAGCGCCCCAATATGGCGTTATAGGATGAGGGGGCTTTGACTACTACGAAGTCGAGTGTCCAAGGGTTGTACTACATCTCTGTGGAATCCCTTCAATGGTGTGGGTGATGACAATAATTTTCTATGATCAATGCCCATCTTGGGCGTCCTAAAAAAAGATGTCGGCTGAGCTTCCATTATCTATCAAAATTCTCCTAGTAATGTAGTTAGCGACTAACAGCGTTAGCACTAATGCATCGTCATATGGGTACAAGACCCCTTCGCAATCTTTTGCCTTGGCTGCTGCCTGCTTGGATGGTTTGTTTGTCGTGTATACTTCCTTGTATCTCGCTCTACGGGCGTGCGCTTTTCTACTAGACGTAGAGGCTCCTACCCCGATGAACCCTCCTACTATAGTATGGATTTCACCCAATGGTGTCTCGCCACAGTTCGGGTTCTGGCAGGGAGCATCTCGATCATCCTCTCTTGCTAATCGCTGCCTTTTTGGACTTATGCTTTGTCAGACATCCCTATCTTGCTTTATTCTCAGCCCAGGTGTATGTTTCTCGGTCTTCAAATGTTCTATGATCAGGCGCTCCAACTCACTACTTCCCCATAACTTCTTGTCTCGTCCTTTCATCGTATAACAGTCCTCCGTCCAATGGGTGTCATTCTGGGGGTAGGCGCAGAAATGTTGTCCTCTCTTCGCATTGCTGCCTAATGTTCGATCTAGCAACCTACCCTATAATTGTACATTTAGGTTGTTGTGAAAAAATCTTGGGCCACGTTCTCCCAGAGTCGCTCGTCTTTCTCACCTTTTGTCATGACGGCTTCCTCTAGTCTTCTCCAAGACTCTTCATTTGCTCCATCTTTGAAGGTCCTTATCTTTTTCTTAAGACCTTTGCAGTTTGTCTTCAACATTGATGGAGTTGTCGGCCCTATCCATGAATTCTCTCAATGTTGATGAAGTCGTCCGTGCTAGCTCTGCCATTAATGGACTTCGAGATCACACACCCCCCAAGAGTCCCAAAAGGGTTGCCAGTGTAATTTTCTCATCTAGTCATTGGTAGTTAATCGTTCTTTATTTAACCGGTGAGGTATCCTTCAAGCTTTCTCCTTCTATATGCTTGATGGTCAGAAGGTATGTTGTAGGTCGCCTTTGCCTCCTACTAGCCATGAATTACGTTAGGAATTGTTTGGCCAATTCTTTGAAGCTAATGATTGATTCCAGTCATAGCAACCCAAACCCGCCTCTCGCCACACCTTTCAACGTCAATGGAAAAGCTCGACATGCCACCTCTCTGGAAAACCCATGAAGAGTCATATGTACTTTAAAGTTTTCTAGGTGGTCTACTAAATCTTGCAACCCGTCATTCATCTCTATCTGGGGACTTTAAACTTTGGTGGGAGTGGCGTGATCATCACCTCCGAGCTGTAAGGTAAGTTCGTGCGGTTAAGCAATTGATCGACTCAGGATGATCCTCCCATCTTCCTAGCCATCTCCTCATATTTATCAACAAGGTTGCGCAATTCGTCGTACAGCTTCTTTTTCTCCACTTCTTAAGGGTTTGTTCTACCTGCACTGTGTGCCTCTCTTTCTGGTTGTTCATTGTGGTCCGCGAGACACCCTTGCTATAATCTTGGTTTTCGATTTCAGGCTCTCATTCTCTCGTTGGAAGGCCTCCATTGGTTCACTCATCATCTTTAACTACTCTTCCATATCTATAAGTCGTGATTCCATATTTGTGGAGGTGGTTTCCTGGTCATAGGTTGTATGGGAGTGTGTTGTGGTAGGCATGTGAAAACCAAGTTGAAATGTCTTCAAGAAATCTATATCGATCACACAGATGACGCTACTATTTCAAACATGTTATACAGCCAACTAATCTTGATTGCTAACCTGCAATAAAGAAATAGGGTGGCCCAGTGCACCTCCAATGCCTAAGTTAAAAATATGAGTGTATTCCTTATAATGAAGGGTCTAAATCTGTTACCTTGGGCTGCTAGCTATTATCATTTATATAGGGGTGGATTGTTGATGGTAAATATAGTTTAACCCTTCCCCAAATCTTGAGGACTTGATCACGAAATTCTCGAGATATAATTTTAGAAGAAAATGATTAACATATCAAGGATAAATTTCTCAAATATCTCATTGTTTTCTTAGAGGTAAATATCTTGGATTAGTGATAATCACCATGTTAATCCCATTGGGGTGGTATAATCCTATGGGTGAGTGTATGGTTCACCTATAGCTCTCTAACTCGTTGGGCCCATTATATGAGCCTCTTACTCAAAGCCGTTGGGCCTGTCTAGTGGCGGTAAAAGGGCCTTTACACCTGTGATGTGTTTACTTTACAATAAAAATAATTTTACAATTTAACGTATTATATGTCAATTTGTGAATTTACTTTGTGTAGTTTTTCATAGAAATTACACGGCGCTTGTACAATTCATGATTGCATATATCATTTGTAGCGAAAGTATTTCTTAATGATAAAACGGTTCTTCTACATACAGTCGTTTGACGCAAGCGGTATTAATGTTAGGGACCCCGGTCTTGTCCCTAAACACTAAGGTCCACGAGCTTGCCTGGGTGATAATGGTGACTGAATGTCCTTGCTAACTTGCTTGGCCTTTAACTTCCGTGATAATGGAGGGTTTCTAGGTTGATGAAGGTATGGTGTTTAGTGATGGAAATGATTATGATGATGATGAGTTTGGGTGATCTAAGTGATGAATATGAGTGTTTGATGCAATGTGGAATGGCTTGAAAATTGCTTTGATGTTAGGGCCACTTGGGTGATGTTTAAAATTGGTATGATGAAGATAGGCTAGGGTTTGAGTGGTGGCTGAGGGGAATTTCGAGATTTAGAAGAACTGGCTTAGGGTTGGAGTTTAAGATGAGATGCTAGGGTTTGGAAGGATGTAGATGAATGAGGCTAGGACTTCTAGATTGATGGAGTCTATTTGGGAAATGTAAGAGTTAGGTTTAGGAAGGAAAGATGAATAAGGATGGTGTTTGAATGAGTCTAGGGTTCCATGAGTTTAGGAATTGGTTAAGGTAAGATGAAATAGTCTTTGATTGACTTGAGTGATTCTAGGGAATGAGAGATTTGTGAGATTGAATATGGAAGATAGGGATTGAATATGGAAGATATGTTTTGGATATGGCAAGAGGTTGAAAGTCTTTGGGTGACTTGAGTGATGAAGTGATTTTAGGGATGGAGTGATTCTAGGAAAGTTCCTAGAATTAAGGGATTGACTAAGGTAAGATATGGAAGGTCTTTAGTGGTTTGAGTGATTCTAGGGATGTTCCTAGAATTAAAAGATTAGAAAGTGAATATAGGATAAGGAAGATATGATTTGGAGATGGGTAGGTGGCTAGGTTTTGATCTTAAATGGTAATATGCATGAGAGTTGTTGGGAATTGAATGTTTGACTAGGACAATGGGTTTATTTTGAATTTTGGAGGAATTTGAAGATGAGATAAGGATTCTTAAGTGATAGGAATTGCCTTGTGGGAGTCTAGGATTTAGTTGGATGAATGGTGGCTAGGGTTATGATTACTAAAGTTTAGGAGATTCTTATGGAATGTTAGGCTAGGGTTTCCAAATGAGGCAAGATTTGTGTATGGCAAGATGAAGGCTTAGTGGATTCGGCTAGGGTTAATGGATATGATGGAGGCTAGGTCAAGTGATTTCTAAGGCAAGATATGTGTCTGGAATGTATATGGCAATAGGTAAAATGATGGAATGTATATGGCAATAGTGACTTTCGGCCAAGGGCTAATGTGGATGAGGAAAGACTAATTTTGGTAAGTGGATGGGAAATATGGCATTTCAGCTAGGGTTTGTGAAGATGATGGATGTTAGGTCTTATGGAATTGATGAGTATGGAAAGTAGGGCAAACAATGTGTTGGCCGAACTATGTAAGTGGGAAAGATCAAATGAGTGAATGGATTGTGTTTGTGAGATGGAGGGATGCAAGTCAATGTATGAACAATGGAAATGCTTATGATCACGTGGAAAATTGCATGAACAAATGATGAATGAACTTAACAAAGGAATATGAAGACTCTCTTTATGGTTTATATGGATATTTTGAAAAATCAAAGAATAATAAGATTAAGGTTTAGAATGTCTTTGATATGCTAAAAAGAATAGATGAACAATATGGAAAATATAAGAACAATATGTTTTTGAATTTTGAATATAGAATAGAAAACATAAACAAGAGATTGACAAATTGAATGGAACAAAAGCAATACTCATAAGATTGATAGATAATTTACTATCGATTCATGAATTGCACGATGATGAAATAAGATAGATTGAATCACCACCTATTCACGAATTTCAACATGATGATCATCTACTAGGGATTCACGAATTTCACCTAAGTAGCCCAAGTGCTAAGCATCTAATAATGATCTCAAGAACAATAATCCACCCATTTAGGGATTTACCAAATTGTCAAAAGATGTAAAATAAAATGCCTAAGGGTCCTATTTATAGAGATTACAAAGTAGAAACCCCAATAGATCCCTTAAAATATAATTAAATAAAATAAATAAAAATAAATAAATAATATAGTCTTGTATGGCCAATGTGGCCCGTGATATGTTTTGGCCTTTGGTTGGCCTTGATCTTGGAAATAACCTGATCTTTGTTGTCCATGCATGCCTAGGACCTTGTCCTAGGACAGTTATTGATGGGTTTCCAACAGGGGAGTCACTGACATCACGTCAGCCGAAAAATAAATAAATAAATAAGACAAAAAAAGAAGACAAATGGCACGAAAGAAGAAAGAAGAAAGATAAAACTCTAGCTTTCTTCTTCATGTTCAAATGTCTGTAACCCATCAACCCATGCCACCCTACTTTCCTCCTTTACATCCCAACCAAATCTACTTGATTTGCATCAAACTTTTTCTGGTTCCAGATTCCATGGCTCTCCTTCTCCGTTACTTTTTTTTTAATCTCTTCCCTCATGGCTATTAATTCCATTTTCTCGTATTCAAGCTTTATATTTATGAATTAATTGAGGTTTTCATCTGCTAAATGCAATATTTTTTGTGTCATCAAAATCTCTTCTTAGGTGGAGTTGACACTGGTGCAATTACCATGATATGGGCAATGGCAGAGCTTGTTAAGAGCCCAAAAGTGATGAAAAGAGCACAAGTTGAAGTCAGAAAATTGTTGGAAACAAAGGAAGAGTCACTGAAATTGACACGAATCACCTTCCTTACCTGAAGATGATAATGAAAGAAACTTTTAGGTTGCACCCTTCAACCACTCTGCTTCTCCCAAGACAAACCATGGTACCCTTTAAGCTCAACGGTTATGACATTAACCCTCAATCAGTCATACAAGTTAACACTTGGGCAATAGGATGAGATCCCCAATACTGGAAGAACCCAGAAGAGTTCATCCCATAAAAGTTCATCGATAGTTCTGTTGATTATGAAGGGCAAAACTTTTCTGTTGATTATAAAGATTAAAACTTTTGCTCTCCTTCTCGGATCTTAGAGACTGAACAAGGGAGGTAGAAAAATGGGGTTCACCAAACAGTGAACCTTGCACCCAAAGATCTCACATATCGGATCTTAAAACTTTTAACTTTACTTTCATTGATTAGCCAAACAAATAGTGAAGCTTAAAAGCAAGCTAGAGAGCGGAGATCCTCCTAAAAGCAAAAGTTGTAGAGATTGAATAAGGGAGGTAGAAAAATGGGGTTCACCAAGAGAGCTGAGTCCCTAATCCTGCGTGGCTGCCATCCACTTCCTCGCCGCTGATGCCTCTCCAAAACCACACTAAAACCCACCTCATCTCTTTCCCACCAAAACCCACCAAACTGCCTCACCGTGCCTTTGAGGTTTCTTCGATGCTTCGAGGGGACTCACCGTCTTCAACGGGATGTGCTTCGTGAAAGGATCGAGAGAATGAGTTCTTGAGGAAGGGGAATGAGGAAGAGAGGAAACGCAGAGAGGGAGGGGGACTGAAGGAAATGCAGAGACAAAGGGGGACTAAGGAAGAAACTGAAATGCAGAGAGGACACGCGTTTTGTTTTTTCCACATCAGCACCGTTTACGCACCGACTGTATGGGTCGACTGTATCCAACATTTTTCATGATAAAATTGGGTAAGTATCACTTTCTCTCAAATTTCAACTAAATAGAGAGTATTAATTTAATATAAAATATTAGCTATTTGATAATTTATTATTATTATTATTATTATTATTATTATTAGTTTTTTCGATGACATAACAATTTAACCACCCCGGATTAGTCAACTCATCTCCAATTTTGTATTCGGCTCAGTTGTCTTCCATGGTTGATTGATGTTAATGGTTTCACAATTGAACGACCGTGTCGATTTGACGATTTAACTCAAAGCTATTGTTAACACCCAGTCACGCCCGGCCACCACAGGAAGCTCACAAGATATGGCGAAGAATGCTAAGAAGTCCCAAGTTTCTCCCTCGTCTCGAGCTTCTGCCTCTGCTACGGTCCCCAAGAGAGCATCCGATGAGTAAGAACCTTTCATTCCTTCCGTATTTCGCATGTTCTTCCCAAAGTCTTGGGTGTCCTTTACTCTTTAAGCTGCTAAGGGCTTTCTTTTGGTTCCTGACAATACCCAGAAAGAGGACAA